>VYZV01006698.1:11154-115557 GCA_013401275.1 Pandion haliaetus | reverse complement strand
GAGGAAAGGAGCGGCAGAGACGATGTGTGGCGAGCTGACTCAACCCCCATCCCAACCCCCATCCCCTGTTTCCCTGCGCCGCCGGGGGGAGGAGGTAGAAAGCATCGGGAGTGGAACTGAGCCGGGAAGGCGGGAGGGGTGGGGGGAGGTTTGTTCTGATGTTTAGTTTCCCTTCCTAATACCCTTGTGTTTTGATTTTGTTTTGATTTGTAGTAAATGAAATTGATTTTGTTTCTTCCCCAAGTTGAGCCTGTCTTTTGCCCGTGACCATAAGTGGGGAGTGATCCCTCCCAGTACTTGTCTCGACCCCCAAGCCTGCCTTTGTATTTTCTCCTCATCCCAACGTGGCCAGGCGAGGGGGTGGGGGGTGAGCGAGCGGCTTCGTGGTGCTTTGTTACCGACTGAGCTGACCTGAAACCACGACACCCTCTCTCCCCATTTGGCTCATTCTCTACATGCTTCTTTCCTGATACAGAGCTGATGCAGATAGTGCCTTCCCTCTCTATGGACACCTGCCAGGAGCCTCTTTTGTTTCTTCTGCACTGTGGAACAACTATAGCCCCTCTAGCAAAGGCTCAATTTCCCTATAGTGTTTGTCAATCATACAGTGAAAAAGCTGAAAAAAATGGCCTAAACATCATTTGACAATTAGCTTCACAAGTTTCCTGCAAATCTGCTTTGGTCATTCTTGTGACCAGAGTCATTTCCAGGATGCTTGGTACTGCCGTAAATAATTCATGTTAGTAAGCCATAAAATCAGTCAGACTGCTTTGAATGAAAACAAAAGCAAATGGAGAAGGTTATAGCTGTTTACATTTCTTCTACTTACAAGCAAAGTGTAAATTAGCAAAAGAAGCTTTATTTTGAAGTTGCTGCAGCTGCAACTATTGTTAGGTAATGATTTTGATCTCCAGCAACAGGTACTACATCTACACTGCCAAATGAAACAGGCCCGGGAACTGGCTGAATTGCTGATGGTTCAGACTTGCAAGCATGGTCCCTGACAATGTTTTAGCCCATGTCAAATAGACCTCTCTCAGATAATGCCTCAGCGTTGTTCAGGGGTAGCATCTGTTGTTAACTTTTCCCAATATGCTGCAAGATGAGACTGTGCATAGGTTGGCTCTGTTCATTCTACATGCTTCCCCAGTGCTATCCCAGCAGGCTTTTTACTTTCAAATACTCATCATGCTGATGGGTTGCAGTATAGTTCTTATGTTAATTCATGAAAATTGCACAAAAACCCCAAACTTATAACATTAGCTTTGAATATATAGGGCTAAAAGGAGGGCCAGGGCCAGGTACCTAACTGCTGTGAACACAGCCAGCCTGTTCTACCTGACCTCAGGGCCAAAGAATGGCCCCCAGCCTTATTTTATTGATTAGAATAGGCATCAGAAGGAGAACATTTTGGTAGCAGGAGAAGCAGCTTAGCCATAGTGAGCTAAGGTTATATCTGGAAGCAAAATACTCCTGCAGTCTATTCTTGATTACTTATATGGATATTTTAGTAAAGACATCATAAGGTTTGTTTTCCATTTTTAAAATTGGGCTAATATTTTCAAGGGATACTTCACAGAGGCAGTGTGAACATAAGTTTACAAACAGGTGCTAAAAATCTGAACAATATGTTCAAAGGCACTAAGGAACACTGACAGCTTCATATGCAGAGCTTTTTCTTGGCGATACTTTAACCAGACCCAATTCCTGCAGCAGAAAGCAGGACAAACAAGAAGACACTGCTTTGATCCTCTTTTACACATGTGAATAATTTTTAAATTATTAGTTGTCCAGAAAATTATTTCATTATCCCAGCCAGTGTGATTTCCTAGGACCCAATAAGTTGGTAGGGTGAGCAAAACTTAAAGAATTGATCTGTGCACACACACAAAAAATTCAAACCAGTTATGCTCTCTAAAGGCAGACAGCAGTTTTTCAGCATAATAATATTTTAATTTGGGGAACAGTAGCAGGATCCACCTCCCTGTTTCTGGTTCTTCTCCACTGAAAATGGAAAGCTGGGAATGAATGTGGTGTATATGTCAGTGGAGAGCAGGGAGCTGGCTGTCACTTTTTTACTGTGGTCTTTGCCCAGTGCAGATACAGCCATGAGATGCTCCTTGGGAATGGGTGCAATTCGCTTCCTAGAAATGACTGTGATCCAAATGTAATAATCACTAAAAAATGTAATAATGTAATAATCACTAAAAAAAAAGCAAAGTATATATGAAAATGAATGGAGAGTATCTCTAAATGAACCTGCTGGCAGACAGTGAAAATAGCCCCAACTTAATTAAATACATTCTCTGTGAATATGACTGAAGTATCACTATAGGAACCATTTGACAAAGGCACAGGGAACAAAGAAATGAATGAATACATTTATCTAATGAATTCTCAAGCAAAAAGAACAAGTGACCAAGAGGCAGGTAAAATTCAGTGTTTCCTGCTATGTGACTGAATATATGAATTTAGAGAATATAATTAAAATGCTCATAAGCCCAGATAACAAATTGGCAGGTTGGAGGGTAAAGCATAGATCAGTAGAGGCTGGCTAACAGTATCAGTTATGTCTCTGTAACTTCCACCCCTTTAAGAAAGCTCAGTGCAACCAGTCTGGGTTCTCTCCTCCTGGTGCAAGGTGGGAAGGAGCTCACACCTTGCAGCTCTGCTGTGTCAGGATGGATGGGTAGGAATCTGTGCTACATGAAAGCATTGGTAGAGGGAAGGTTGAGATTTTCACTCCCAATGGTGAGAGAAGCTCTGGGATATGAGCATTACATTGCTCTTTCTTCCCCTCTAAATGTACCTCTGTCCTGAAACTGAGATCACCATGTAGGAAGGAAGAGCATCCAAAATGCACGTTGAGAAACTCTTCAGAATGGTGAACTGCGGTTATTGAATGCCAAAGGCAAGAAATGTAAGACAGCCAGGGAGGGGGAGGAGGACACTGTATTTTCTCCTGGCATTCCCTCTGCCAGATGTATCAGGTAAAAAGCAAGTGGGATCAATCACTTTTAGACCTATACAAGACTTCAGAAAATGAAATTCAATGAGTGTCAGTCATTTGATGAGAATAACATGCATATTAAGCAATCATAATGTTTTGGTCTGCCAGTTACTTATGATCCTATTGGCCCCATTTTAGGGAATGCCGAGGCACATCCTTCTCCTAAAAGAGTTTAAAACACAAAGGCCAAATCATAGAATCATAGAATAGAATCATAGAATCATTTAGGTTGGAAAAGACCTTTAAGGTCATCAGGTCCAACCATCAACCACGCCCACTAAACCATGTCCTGAAGTGCCTTGTCTACATGCTTTTTGAATACCTCCTGGTTGCCCTGCACCTGCCTTGTGAGCCCACTCAAGATGAGCTGCTCCATAATCTTCCCCGGTACCGAGGTCAGGCTGGCAGGCCTGTAGTTTCCCGGATCCTCCCTCCGACCCTTCTTGTAAATGGGTGTCACATTGGCAAGCCTCCAGTCATCTGGGACCTCTCCTGTTGACCAGGATTGCTGATAGATGATGGAAAGTGGCTTGGCAAGCTCCTCCACCATCTCCCTCAGTACTCTTGGATGGAAATCCTGCTTAGTGAATTCTCCAGAAAAAGGCACATAAATAGTTGAGAATGAAAAGCTACCTTATAAAAGACTTCCAACTTAAGATTTAAAAAGTTGAGGCAGAACCTTAACTCTTGACTTGAGTGAAAAATGCTGGAGTCAAGCAGAAAATGTAATAAAAGTCATAAATATCTTAAGCAGAAGCACTTCAAACTAACCTCAACAAAATATCAGAGATGATGTAAGAAAGCCAAAGAGGAGGAGATGGTAGTAATTATGAGAGAAAATGACACAGTTCTGAACAGGCCTTTTCATTGTGTTGGCAGTAGATAAAGAGCAAGACATAGAAGAATAATCATTACATGGTGGTATTGGAAAAAGCATTACAGATGGTAGCAATGAAATGAAGACATTTACTTACTGAAAAAATTTACTAATTGGGTACCATGGTGTGACCACACTTTCTACTTGTTTCTTTATTGGGGGGAGGAGCTTATAATGTAACCTAAAAATGCAAGATCCACAGTAAAAAATTATTCTGACAAGAAATATACAAAGCCTAATGTTGCTAATGCTGCTTGTAGACTTCCAAATTCATTGCAGAAGTTAGAAAGGGAAAAGTCCTTTCTTCCTTTGCCAGTGCAAAGATCATGTTTCTTGGGAGCTTGTCTTTGGAATGAACAAAGTTCAACTCTGCTCATAGCATCGAAGCAGACACTTTTGTTGTTTCTTGTGACTAGAAATCCACACAGATTGCAGCTAGTGCTGAAAGACCCTGCTCTGCTTTTATATGATTAAATCCTTGCTGATTTATCTTCACTCCTGTTTTAGGGTGACCCTGGTGAGGGATTGCCAGGACCCCCTGGACTACCAGGACCTGCAGGACCATTTGCTCCTTCCAAAGGATTAGTGAGTATTTGGGGTTCTCTGTCAATGAGCTCGGCTTGCCATAGAGAAATCCAGAACTAAATAGGAGGTTTCCTCTGGGAAAGTAGCCTGACTGCCACAGAGATAATCATGTTTTCCAAAACACTCATGCAGAAATGCAAATAAATGTCTGCCTAAAGTGTGTGAGTACGGTAGTCTACATAAACACCCAGTATTCACATTTTAAGAAGCCAGTCAATGTGTGTGCTCTCCTGTGCAAATGCAGTAACATATGGGAAAATAAGAAACAAAAATTTCCTCAAAAATGCATTATAAGCCTGAATTATTAATTTCTTCCCGCTACTGAACACAAAAATGGTTTGACAATCACTTACGTTTGCTGTCATTAAATACTACAACACATACCAGCATTGTGACAGTGTTCCTATTTTGAATGCTCAGTACTCAGGCAATGTTAAAGAATAAGTTTCAGGTTCATGTCTCTTCTGCACTTGGACCTTTCCCACTGTTTCCGTGAGGATACATGTGTACACAGCTGAAGACGAAATCTGGCCTGAATTTTCAATTCATGGTGTGGGAGCTGATTTTACACGTAGACACAGCCCACCACTGGACACCAGTGGAAGTCCTGTGGTGGACTCTTAAACAAAACTATCTGTCACACTGAGTATTGTGAGTATTTAACAGGATGGATTATATGCTCCTCTGATCTAGGATCTCCTAAATTATACCAATCTGTTTCTGTAGCATAAAAATAGAGTAACAGTGTTATGAAGGGCTGCACTATTTAGCCTCCACTGATACTGACATCAAGAGACCAGCAAGGCAGCTCCAGACCATTAGGACAAGGTGCTCCAGTCCAACAGCTTTTCTCACCCAAAGGCCACTTCTCTCAATGTAGCAGTGAACACCAGGTCCTGCACTGCCTTTACTTTCAGATTGTCTGTGACAGCAAGTTTCAGGGCCTTTTATTCTGGAGTGAACTGAAAGAAGTCTCAGTGCAGCCAGGGAATGCATCCCTGACTCCTGGGCTTCTGAAATATTAGCTTTGGTACTATTATAACTGATTCAGGTATGAGTTCTCTGTGTACTTTGGGCTGTAGTTTGCAAAGCATACACAGCTATGAAATCATCAAGGACTTGCAATGGGAACCCGTAGTTTATTTTTATATCAGTTGATATTATTTCATTTTAAATGTGGTGGAACTCACACATGGAGAAAAGTCATATTTCAACTGCCAAGCTTGTTTGTTGCACATCTTGGTTTATTCCTTTTAATGTTTTAAAATTATGAGTTCTATAAAACTTCCATAGCAAGATCTATAATTTTAAAAAAAGGATAACTGGACTTCATTTTGCTTTGCTGTATATACTACGCAGACAAATCATGGCAAATTTGCCATGAAAAATACTTTTTTTTCTTTAGAGGTTTTAAAAAATTCTTTGACAGTGTATATGCTGATTGTAGTTTGCACTATAGGTTCCATAATATGGTTTGAAGCTGAAGAAGTTTGAATCTATGAAATTGTATTATAGATGAGTACAGCTAGATTGCGATACTAAAACCAAACTCTTTTTCTAACAAAATATTTTAAAAAATGCTTTAGTATATTAGTTTCCCTTTATAAAATGCCTCTTTGGATTCCAGTTGCAGGAATTTCAGAATTTTTTGAACTAAGAGGCACATTCTAGGAAACAGTGGCTAGTTATTAGGCCTGCATTTTAAGATATCCTTAATGTTGACAGGTATATTTCTAAAGTTAAAGTTTGCCTGAGATACTGCTTCATCTTCAGTTCGCTTAAACAGTCACATAGCATATGTGTCCTGTAGGATTGTTATCACTGTACTCATAGAGCATCTGCAGGTAAATATAGAGCTGAGTGTCTACAAAATAAAATGGTATGAAACACCAGAAACATGGCTGAAATGTTTTTATTGTATTATAATTTATTTCACCAGTGCTGCAAGGATATTGACTATAGCTGTA
Organism: Pandion haliaetus; assembly: GCA_013401275.1. NCBI lineage: Eukaryota > Metazoa > Chordata > Aves > Accipitriformes > Pandionidae > Pandion > Pandion haliaetus. Next base: position 109,118 of record VYZV01006698.1, on the reverse strand, counting down.
TTTGCAGTAAGTGGCAAGTGATGTTTTCATTTGTCATCTTTAGAAGCAGTATTTTAAAATGGAATTCTCCTAATTTCAGAGTAGACTGGAAATTGAAGAATCAGGCTCTGGAGACATTGATGGAGAGACCGAGATTTTAAGAGTAAGTATATATTGTCGTTTATTTCTCATTAGCATGATAAAGAGCCTTACTATCCAAAGTGTAGAAGGTCCATTTTCGTTGTCAGTGATACAATTTCACAATGCAAATTTTGTACATGTTTAATTCACAGCATCCAGAAATGCTTTGTAGGGAACAGTGGGGGTTTCATTTCAAGATCTGAAAAGGCCTAAGTGTATGTGAGTGGGGAAGAAGTGTGAGAGAGAGGACAAAAAAGAAGTAATAGCAAGAGGACTTTTTAAAATGAGAAAATGCTTTTAATCTGATTTGAAGAAGACAGTAAAGAGGAGAGAGATGGGAATGATACTATGCTTTTTCAAATTTGGAGTACCTGTTCTAAAAAATAAGTATGTCTGTATGAAATACTTTACACTGCAACTTCCACTGTTGATCCATTTTGATGGTCTTTTGAACTTCCCTGTATCCTTGCCTTTGTGAAGAATTGTAACACTGTCACACCAAGGCAGAGAGAGATGCTTTGGCTTAGTGACGTTAATAAGATTTTGATGCACATGTTTCTGGGTGAGGTTCTCTGGGCTGTGTAACATGGGAGACTAGACTTTTGCCGTTGGGAAGGAGTATTCACACCAGGTAAACCTGAGTCTTGGGCTATTAACACACATTTGGCCATTGGTTAAACTGGGACAGTCAAAGAAGTTGCTGCCTTAGGTGTTCACCTCATCCTTTCTGGGAGGTGTCTATGTCAGCTTCAGAAAGAGCTTCTATGGCTTGTGAATCTACTAAACTACTTAATTTTGCAGACATAATATTCAGGAAAGTCAGCATCCATTTCAGTTCATTTCAGTAGGCTGTGCTGTAAAATGCAGCTGATACACCAGCTTTCAGGTGTGCTCAGGATCAGCAGGCTCCAGGAACAGAGCAGAACAACCGGGATGATGAGTACTGGCTTAACATTTTAGCTTAGTCTGTCACTTAGCATTATGTGTCAACAGCCTCAAGTAAGCTTTGTTTTAGGGATTGGATTGGTGCATTGGTCTTGTGCTTTCCCTTTACAGGGAGTTGACATATCTTGAGAGACAGTACTCAGATGAGCATGGCTCTGGATTAAAAAGGAGATGACTGGCTTGTTTTTCTTGCCCTGCTTCTGAGCTGTTGAATGGCAAAGAAACGTTTGGAGTGCGGATTTTTTTCTACTTTTTTTTCTGGACTATTTTTTTCAGAGGAGAGGCTATCTTTCCATACATCCTACACAGAACGATGTCGCTTTTGGGGGAAAAATAACATCAATTAGCTAGAACTCGCTGCCGGATCTGGAACTATTTTGTATGTTTTGTTTTGTTCTTGAGCCACATCTTCACCCATTATCTCTAGACAGTCAGCCAGATTTACTTTTACCATGTTCCTTTGAAAATCCAAGTAGCAATCCATAAAAAATGTATTACAGTTGCAAATAACGTGGTTTTTCCATTCACAGAACCAGTCAGATATAGAATGAATCAGGCAATATATTACAGTTAAGGTAAAATATTAGGAAAATGAGAAGTCAAGTGGCTGAAGATCAAGACATATAAACGAGAAGGCTTTTACTGATCCATCTAGATGGAGTGAGAGAGAATCTTTTATGCAGTCTTTGGGATGGAGCATTTCCACCCTTCGATTAGAAGCTGTTTCATCAATAATACTGCAGCTTTCCAAGGAATGAACTCCCTGGATGCCTGTCTCCTGTGAACTCCAGAATGCTATAGCATTGAGGCCTTTGTTTCACAACACATCTAGTGATAGTTTTCATTCTCTCAGACTGATTTCCGCCTCAAGATTTCTTCTGTGTTTCTTCTTTCCTCCAAAGTGCTAAATACCTTATTCCCAAGGCTCTTCAGGAGGGAATTGGCCTGTGCTGAAAGTTAGTTATCTTGCCTAATTTAGGAGACTAGCCTCTTTAGATGCCCTGTGTAGTTAATGAGGCGGGTGAGTGCTTTGAATGGCTCCCTGTAGAAGGCTCTTTTGACTGTACTGAAAATCCAAGATGACCATCTTCCTAACAGAATCCTGTAGCTGACCCTAAGCCAGAATTAAAGTGTTCTTGCCTTACAGTGCCATGCCCCAAAATTTCAAACTGTCCATGTTTGCCTGCTAATGCAATCAGTAACAAGGATGGACTTGCACATGAGAGAGAATATTTGCAAATGTACTATTTCTCCTAAAGTAGCGTATTTAATTTGGTTTTTTCAATTTAAATAGATCTGCTTGCATGCACACAGGATAGATCTTTGGAGCAGAGGCCGTTTTTACAACACTAAGCTGTAGCACTAAGACAGTCAGGTCTTGACCCTGAGTATAGAATCTCAGTGCTCCAGCAATAGCATGAAGAAATGCTTTTAAATGAGCAGAGAAAAAAACTAACCACTTCCCTCTGTTCAGTAATCCCTTGATATCATTTTGGTGAATTTTCCTGGCATTAGGTTGATCATTGGAATATCTCTAACGTCTTTACTGGGTTACAGAGAGCTGACACAGTTTTTTGGTTTTTAACTCTCTGCTTGCTGTTGCATGCCATGAGGGAGCACAATTTAGAGAGCAAGGATGGAGGAGGTCAGTGTGACCCTATACAAGGAGTGTATCTGCGAAACTAAAATTGGTTCTTAATGAAGCAGATGGGGGATGGTAGCCCAAGCTGAGAGTTTTATGAACCTGAACATTCTGTGTGAGCTTTTCCTGTTCCGTGTATATACAAATGAACCTGGCTAGGGCCGTTTCTAACAATGTTGCTGATTTATCCAGGGTTTTCCTGGGCCACCAGGCCCTCCAGGACTGCCTGGTCTTCCAGGGAAGCCAGCACCCAATGCAGATGTAGGACCTCCTGGGTCACCAGGGGAAGATGGAGCTTCTGGTGAACCAGGCCCTGAAGTGAGTACCCATTTGTGCTCAAATGTTAATGTTGTTTCTGTCTTACAACACTAAGTTCTAAGGCTTACAGTCTGTATAATTCTTAATGATATTGCAGAATATTTTTAGTTTAAGAGCTTGGATTTTATGCACATTTTTTACAAAAAAATAACAAAATAAATGTCTAGTTAACCAAAGCGCATTAATCCACAGCAGAATGTACATTTGGCAGGCAGATACTGGTGAATCTGGACCAGAATAAATAAAAAGTAAGGATGCTTTTAACAACACTGAATAAGGCTAAGGATTATTTTTCCTGTGGTGCTTTCAGGAAAACGAAGTTTGCTAAGTGACTTACATAATCTGCAAGCAATTTTTAGCATAAATTGTATTTTCCTCTTTCAGGAACTCTCTTCCTTATTTTTCTTCAGCTTATTCAGAAACACTTATTCCTGTGGACCTGTGAAATACAGTTCTACTATAAAAAAGGTTGCCAAAAGTTTGAGTGTTACCTATTTGTTAATAAATCCTCAATGAAGCGTTTCTTCATTGAAGAAAATAATTTTTTTTAACATTAATCAGCTCTGTGAATCCTCTCTGGAACTGTATTTACCAATATGGTTCCCTTATTCCCTATCAACCATCTGCCAGTAGCAATTGTTCCCAGGACGAGATTTGATCTACATGTTCACGTTACCTTCAAAGTGGGTCACTGTCCTGGTTTCATCTGGGAAAGAGTTAATTTTCTTCTTAGTAGCTGGCATAGTGTTATGTTTTGGCTTCAGTATGTGAAGAATGTTGATAACACTCTGATGTTTTCAGTTGTTGCCAAGTAGTGTTTAGACTAAGTCAGGGATTTTTCAGCTTCTCCTGCCCAGCCAGCAAGAAGGCTGGAGGGACACAAGAAGTTGGGAGGGGACACAGCCAGGGCAGCTGACCCAAAGTGGCCAAGGGCATATTCCATACCATGTGATGTCATGCCCAGTATATAACCTGGGGGTAGTGGGCCTGGGGGCAATAGCCACTTGAGAACTAACTGGGCATCGGTCAGCAGGGAGTGGTGAGCAATTGCATTGTGCATCACTTGTTTTGTATTTTCCAATTCTTTTGTTAGTATTGTCATTTTATTATTATTATTTTCTTCCTTTCTGTTCTGTTAAACTGTTCTTATCTCAACGCACGAGTTTTACCTTTTTCCTTCCGATTCTCTCCCCCATCCCACTGGGTGGGGGGGAAGTGAGTGAGTGGCTGTGTGGTGCTTAGTTGCTGACTGGGGTTAAACCACGACAGGCACAATTGCTGTATCTGACAAGGTGTAAGTAGCATATATCAAGGAAGTGTATTGGTGACACACTTTAAAGAGGAGGTCTCACTGCATCTCAGCTGTGCTGGTTTTTATTGGGAGTTAATACAAAACCTAAAAAGGTGGGTACGGTAAATTTTAAGTGTCTGGCCACTGAGGTGGAAGGCAGCATCCTCTGTGCAGAGAGAAATTAAGCACCTGAAAATCTTTAAAATGGGATCCAAGAAGCTTGTCCATGGGAAGTCAGTGAAAACCAAGAGCTGAGGATGTATGTACCCTGAATTAGCCAGTAGGGAAATGCTGAGAATAGCCTGAGTTGTATATATGATATCTCACTTAGAGCTGCAAGGAGGTACCTCTATCCAATACCTCAGAGCCCTATCCTGAAAACTAATCCTTTTCTGTCAGGAGCTGGGTCTCATACTCTCAGGCTGCAAGAAAGTGTAAGCATCACAAATTTTTGTTCATCCAAGCTTTAGGCCCTTGCAAGATGAGTGTCCACTCAACACAGGTCAGAAATCAGGTAATCTTTGGACTTCAAAGTTTCTGAGTGTTCCCTCTTGTAATAAATAGTATGCCTATGAACCTCACTAAATTAAAGCTGTGATAAACAGAGTGCAGAAGATGTAGCAGCTGTACATGGACTGTTTTGCTGAGCTACACACAGTTTCAGCATTTGCTGCACTCAAGTGCTTTGGCTGTGTTCTGAGTATTTGCTTGGCTATGAACTGAAATGTCCTTTCATTTTACAATTTTACAGGTGATTGATAAGGCAGTTAGTTAGTGGTTCTGGCCTGGTAATTAGATGTTTCACTAAGGTGAAATAACTTGGTCCTACGGAAGTAGGCTCAAAAAGCAGTATTTTTCATCCAGGCTTTTCACCGATGTGTACGCAAAGGAGTTTTGACAACCATAATAGCAGTTGAAGTCCAGATCCTTAAAAATGTGTCACTGACTTAACTTTGAAAATAAATATCAAACACTTATTAAATTAGTGCATTGTAAACATTGTCCTTTCTTCTGTTATTCTTTGCTTTCTAGAAATTATCAATGGATTTTTCAATGGTTTTATGCAGTAACTGTGGTAAGATCCTGTTCTGCATTCTCGATGGTTTGTTTTCAGTGCTATTTACAAAGTTAGCCTCTGATCCAACAACAAGATGCACTCAGGACGTGTTTGTCCTGCAGTTACAGTAGCATAGGCCAGTTCTTGTAGACTCTGAGTAAGCATGGAAATAGTCAACATTGCTCATGCAGCAGCGTGGAGCTCCGAGCCTGCCCGCCACAAAACCAACAAGGCTGGCCTGCACTGAACTTCATGCTGCTACAGCAAGAGTGACAACCTGCACAGGCTAATTTAATGCACTCCCGACATATCCTGCGAGGAAAAGCCTTAAACGTGCCTGGAGCTCCAGTGGTTTCTGTCTCATTAAACTTGTCTAAGCTGTAGGGCCTGGGTGTACTTCTGTGGTTTAGATTGCTGACCTTGTCATATCCTGATAGCATAAAGGGATAGGACCCAGCCATCTGCAGTGCCTTTCCACCCACATCCTTCTATAGCATGGTTTCCTTGGAAGAAAATCCCAATGACCGGGAAGGAAAGAAGTGTCTGGTCTAGAGGATGTAGGGAGCAGGACAAAAGGATGTACTGAGAGCACACTTGCCCGAGTAGTTGTTAGGAAACTTACCATTAACAACCCAAGGGCTATGATAGCAGGAAACCATTTTTCATTCTTTCCTATTCTTAATTACCCTAATTAAGGAAATAAGGCCTGAAGAGCCCCTGGTTTAGCTGAAAAGAGCTGTGGGTGGACTGACAGCAGCTCTTCAGTGTCCTGCACAGTGGCCACACTCCTAGCATGCCTTCCCCATGCTCTGCTTATCCTGCCATACACACGGCCTGTCGGTCCTTCCTGGATGTTTTCTGCATTGATTGCAAAGGGGAAAAATTTCCACGGCCCAGCCAGTCGTCTTCAAACTCCTTTACAATATGGCAAACCCTCCCTCCCTGGCAGTGAAAGAAGAAGGAGATGAGGAGCTCACCCATGAACACATACCAGACCAGCACTGGATAGGTTACTGTCTTTATCACAGTACTTGACTGCAGGACAGGGCTTGCTTACTTGCTTTATTTATTTGTTTCTTTATTGTCAGGTTATTATTTCCCTAAAACCATAAGCTTGGCTGAGAATCCATGAGATCAGTCTCATGAGACTTAGTCCTTTTTATTTGCTATTTGGATTGTGAAATTTAATATCTCTGACAAACATGTTTTCATGTTTGTGGGTTTGCTCCTTTGTAACCAAAAAGGCTAGAAACTTGTTATATCAGTTAAAAGCTAAGATTCTCCCCTGACTGTGGGGGGGATATCCAGTGTTGCTAGACTTCCAATAATATTTCAAGACTACGACATTGTTAGAGAGTAATAACAAACTTGTTGAATTTTTTTTTTAAGATGTGCCATAAATATTTCCCACTAAGTGCTGTGAATACTTTAGACTAAGAGAACAGCAAGTGCTGAAGACCATGGCACAGCAGTGGTTTAGGCATATGCTTCACTGTACCTTTTGTCTCACTTTAAGCATGAACAGAAGTCCTAGAATATAACTGGGAAAAAGGCATAGCTTTATTACATAAATGCAGTGCCTGCCCAGTCTTTCTTGTTTTCAGTTAATTAATTACCTTACCTTTCTATTTTAATTGCTTGAAAGTAAGCTATTTCTAGTCATATCTAGTCACTGAATGACTGACTTAAACCTAAAAAAAAATCACAGCCTCTGGCAGATAGGAGAGTATCAAGTGTTCTAAAAAGTTCTGCAGAGACCTGTCATGAAAATGCCTACTTTGGCAACATTTCTAAGAACCACAGTACCTTCAGAGAAGTAAGTGGAGGTCTTCTGTCCTCTAATACAGACCAGTGTTGCTCCCCAGTGTTCATATACTTAACATTGATAATAATTTTTCAGTAAAAAGAAGATGCTTAGCATCTTAAGGCTTACTATCAGAAGCAGTCTGCTTTATGACCATACAGATTTTCCCATAAAAGAGGACATGTTTTATAGTNAAAAAAAAAAAAAAAAAAAAAAAAATACAAAGGGAGTCTAGGATGAGTAACAGATAAGCAAAAATTAAAGATGTTAAAAAAAAAAGGTAGTAACCACATTCAGGCAGTCAGCTTCAACATGAGACACAGTGATCAAAATTAATATCAACTGATTTTCATGCTTGAGCTACAAACAAAACCAAAACACAAATGAACTTGGAGCATATCTGAAAAATAAGAAATTAAGAGACAATGACTTCAAATACACATGGGCTTTAGCCTGCCTAGGAATGATTCATGAAGTTTGGAAGGTGGAAAATTCCCCCACAACAGCTTTAATAGAGTTGGATGAATTGGGATAGGTTTTCATGACCTAACCAAATAGATGCAGAAGTGTGATTCTCTTAAAATAAATGCATGCTTTTGGCCTCAGTTTCCATCCCTTTTCCCATCTCTACTGATACAACAAATCATACTGGCCTTGCTGCGGCCATTATTCTCTGCATCTGCTGATTGTAATCAGGATGGCACCCTAAAATAAAGAAGCCTGAAATGCTGGCCAGATTTCATCTAATTGCTATGCTCCCAACAGCACTTCTTTTTTTTTCCTGAATCCAGGACAGATCAAATTGTATTGATGATTATGACTGCAATTTTAAGAAAATCCATTGGCAAGTCATGTAAAATAGACAGTTACCCTAATGCTTTATTTGCTGCATTTGAAAAAGTGCAGTGTTAGATTAAAAGGTCCTCTATAATAGCATCTTCTCTATTCAAAATTTATTTTCAACATCATGACTGTGGCTGTTTCTATACCTGTAGAAGATAAAGTGCCTAGAATGGTCTAGGACATTTTAGTAAATTTTTCCAAAAGTAATAATGTAAAAAGAATTAAAAGAAAATGGAGAAATATGTATTGATTCATCTTCTATTTTAAAGATGAATGTATTCCCTGTTGTGCAACCTAGGATTTCGCAGGCTATAATATTAACTACTTGTAGCCAATCATTTTTCTGATGCAACAGAAATTGTTGTTGTCCACTTTCAGGTTAACTTCTGGGAAACATATCAATTAAAGAAGTAGAAGTTAAATGTTAACCAGACTACTAAAGCATGTTTTCAGAAGAATCAGACCATGACAAGTCTGCAGGCTGCTGAAGGAAAACTCCAGCTATTAACAGTACAGACCCATGCATTCCCACACTTTCAGATGACCTAAGAAACTGTAGCCCTGCCCGCCAAAGATTTGCGTGCATTTGCAGACTCTGGATAAATGAAGTGAGATCTATTCACAGCAGAAATTTTTGGATGGGAATCCTCATTCAGTAATACATTGAAATAGTTGTGTAATTAAAGGTCTTCAGTTGTGAATCCTAATTTCAGAAGACTAGCCAATTACTTGAAATTGTGTGCAGGCTTAAGTCCTTGCTAAATCAAGAAGTTTGTGATACAACATCTCTTCTTATGAGAAACATCTTGGAAATATGTGGGTAAAGGCTGCCTTTGTAACAGGAAATACCACTTCTCTAACTGCCCCACATTGCATCTGATAACGATGTGATATTCATCTGATTAAATACATATTTTCTAAATGCTACGTGAAGTTATATTGCCTCATGACACTGTGTAAGGGTATTTTCTATGTTGTTTTTTTTTTTTTTTAAAGTAGCTCACAAATGCATGAATACACCCTGAAGTGAATAACAAATCTCCAGGTGTTGCTTGCTAGCTGCATAAGAGAGACTATTCAGAAGCTTTAAAGGAAACAAGCAATTTCAGTAGCAATGAAACTTAAAATTGCTAAGCAGTATAGGAGAAATAGTCACTAAAATTTAGAACAGTTATTGCTGTTAGCCCAACCTCTCTTCTAATCCTCCTCTGTCTAAGTAATCATGGCAAAATACAATATGATAAAGTTTGAAACATACTGAAATTATTTCTGATCTCTTTATATTAAAAAGAATTGATGAGTTATTCTATCACATACAGTGCATCTAAAGGGCAAAAACAGGGAAAAAAGTAAGGAGAGAAGGAGAAATGAAGCCTTTGTGACCATTCTGAAAATGCCAGAAAAAAAGGAATGTTTTCTATCTCCTTCTGCAACCATTTATATCCTTCCCCAAAGTAGTTGAATAAATAAATGGATAAAAGATTCTCAGAGGCCACAATATACACCTGTAAATTTAATTAAAGGCGTTCACAGCCAATTTTGAAAAACATAGGGCATGCAAATATGTGTGTAACTGTTCCCCTTCTTGCATGTGTAGTTACTGTGAGCTGGACTTCAATACCTGTACTGACTGAGTGCTCGACCCTACAAAGCCAGTTTTTCCCAGCCTGGCTGCTCACTCAAATGCATGCTAAGTCATGGATACAACACAGGAAATTGGGTGGAGAACTAAATATACATTTTTCAAGGCAAAATTAAAGTGAGGCATCACAGAGAAAACCTGGGCCACTTTCTGACTTTGTCAATACCAACATTTTCTCAGCTAGCTCTTGTCTGGCACTGAGGTTGCCAAAAGTGTGGATAGCTGAAGTGCATGTGGATTTCAACCCCATTGCATCTGTAGTAGTGTTGTCAAAACCTGCTTGGATAGCACCATTATTTTGCATGCTAACATATTTACTTTATGTTGGTTTATATTTTTATTATTATTTTGTGATTGTTTGATATTGTTTTCTATTAAAATATATTTAAATAGTGGTTTGATACAAAGCCAAACTCTCAAAAGACAAATACAGATGTTAATGGTGTGTGGTGCTACCTGGTGCTACACATTAGTCTTTCACAATGCTGTATCATCAGTTGGTCCAATATACTTATATGCACTTAGGAAGAGGGCCCTCAAGTGGCACCTGCTTTAGATTTCTTGTCATCTACAGGGTCCTCAAGGTCCTCCTGGTCTTGATGGTGTGGTTGGCCCACCAGGACAGAAGGGAGAAAAGGTAAGTTAAATTTCTGTCTTGCTCCTACTTCAGTGGAAAATCTTTGTCAATTCTAGGCTGTAAAAATCATAAGCAGTTGTCCCTGCAACACAGTGTTGGCTGGCTTCAACATTTTTTTAATTGAATCCAGCTGCTAATGGCTTATTAGAGCACATCTCAAAAAGCATATTCGGAAATCCAGAATTCCCTATTGGGTACAGTCTCATTTTCTGCAGCATGCAATATTCAAAATGCAATATGAGCTACTCTGTTGTGATTTGCCAGTAAAAGCCAGTCATGACTGGACTCATGCAGGTGAGTTTGTAGGGGGAAAGAAAGAGCTCCAGCTAGTCCAGACTGGCACCGACTGATGACATATTCCCTGCAGAATGCGCCCTCTGATGCATGTGTACACCAGGGCAACTGGGATTACTGAAGGTTGGATTCCATGGACCACTGACAAATCAAGTTTTGTACACTTCTGCAGCAGCCCATATTTGTCTTAATTGCTGACTAGTGCACTGCTGCTGCTACCCCCAGCTACGATATCCCACCCCCACATTTGCGGCAGTTCCAGCCTTCAGTCACGTCTTGATGAGACATTTCAGCATCCTAACCTGGCAGCAAAGGGTTACGTAGTTTTCTGTTGACTTGCTGCACCGGTTGCCTTCATGCATGGTCGGATGAGCACTATGGCCAGCAAAAGGGAGGAGTGGGGTATATGTAAATGAAAGCAAGGGTTCATAACATCCAGCAGACAGATTTTCTTGTGTTGCCATAGAAAGAAAAACTACACATTGTAAAATTGCCAGTCTTTTTAAGTTTCCCCAAATTACTGCATCCTTTTTTTTTTGTACCCCACTTCAAGAAGGATGTGGAGAAGACAGAGATGGTGCAGCAGAGGGCTATGGAGATGGCCAGGGGCCTTGAGTACATGGCCAATGAGGAGACGCTGAAGGAGCTCAAACCATTTATTCTGGCAAGGAGGCAAAGGCATGGTCAACAGATACAAAGTTATAATTATAACCCTTTAATGAGCGCTAGTGAGTCTGCATTTGAAATACTGAATGGCTTTTTGCACCTCACCTCAAGAAGGATGTGGAGAAGACAGACACAAAGACTACAGGAGAATTTCATCCTCCAGTGTGCTTCTGCACCACACTTTATGCGCCAGAACTTGGAAGTAGATTCCCAAGTGTATATTGAAAGCTCTCATACTGTAAGGGAAATGAAAAGGCAAGTCCTAAAAGGCCAGAATATTGATATTTATTTATTTATTTATTTTTAAATCACAAGATTTTTTTTTTAAATCTCCTCTGGAGACTGAAGGATCCGAGTTGTGATTTCAAAAGCCTGAGGCTGGTAAAACTGCAGTACACGTGGGAACTAGCAGCTATCCAGAAAATGCAGTATGTATGTTACAAAGCAGGCATCCGAAACTCATGTCCATTGTAATCAGTGGTACGTGTTTTACATAAAGGAGTCTTAAGAATAGAAAGAAGTCTAGATGAAGTAAACTGAACCTGAAATGCATAGTATAGGAAGAGACTCATGTGGGAAGGGAAGTAATTGGAAGAAAAAAATAAAAATTTCAAAAAGGCCATAGTCGTCAAAGAAAAGAACAAAAACTCAAATGTTTTGCCCCACTGAGCCTGTTTTCTGCATTGTGTATATCTGATAAAAGTTTAATTAGAAATGAAGCACTACATATTTGCACCTGCTCAATACAATCCCCAGCACCTTGGGATATTAGGATTTTTCTATTTCTACTCTTCATTTTTTTTCTGAAAACTTTGATTTAGTCTATATTTCAATATCTGTTTTTAATCATTATTCCCAATTAATCCAGAGAAAATTACAGGGAGAAACTGCCGGATGCACTGAAACTAAAGTCAGTTTGTTCCTTGGAGTGAAATTTGATGTGGTTTTTTGCTGTTACTTTTGGAAGAAAACATTGTTATCATTTTACACCTGGTGTTTACTCTTTTTTCTCAGACCTTACTCAAGCAATATTTCTGTTGAATGAGTAAGGACAGGAGCTTGCTAATACAACGATTAATTCCATGAGATTCAGTGCAATTTGGAAAAGAAGTATTTGCATGCCATGACTTTCTGTCTATACCATGAACTAGAAGTGGAAAAAACAGTATCCAAGTGTATAAAAGCAAATCAAATAGCTTGATTGCTGCAGAAGAGCCTTAAAATCATAGTAGTCATCATATCCTTTATTTAGAACAGTGCCCTAGACAACTTGTGTGGGATCAGTTTCCGCTTCTGTTATATCCCATGAGAGTTTTGACATTTAAGTTCAGAAGCATGAGGATGTGACCTGCAATGCTTAATTCTGAGTGCTCCAGACCTTTAATATCTGCAGCGATAATTGAAATAAAAGATTGCATCCTGTCTGCTTACCAGAGCAGAACTATTCATTTGTTATTATAACTCCTGATTTACAGATTGTTTTCTTTTTAACTAAGAGATCTAATGTTTCATGTACAGGACACTGACATCAAATTAAACGACACAGAAATCTGTGGGTATTTTAATTAAGTAAAGATATCATAAATGTGTTTTTGTGGCTTGTCTAATGCTTTTACTGTAAGTAATTAGGATTGGTTTTCTGTTACAGGGTGATCAAGGCCTTCCTGGTTCTGTTGGTCCAAAGGTAAAAAAAAAAAAGACAATGTCTTTATGGGTTAACTATCACTCTAACACTAGAGTGGCCAGGAGGTCGAGGGAGGTGATTCTTCCCTCTGCTCGACTTTCGTGAGACTCCACCTGCAGAACTGTGTTCAGCTCTGGGGCCCCCATCATAAGAAAGTCATGGACCTGCTTGAGCGGGTCCAGAGGAGGGCCACGAAGATGATCGGGGGATGTTCCATCCCTGGAAGTGTTCAAGGCCGGGTTGGGTGGGGCTTTGAGCAACCTGTTCTAGTGGAAGGTGTCCCTGCCCATGGCAGGGGCATTGGAACTAGATGATCCCTAAGGTCCCTTCCAACCCAAACCATTCTGTTACTCTGTGATTCTACTTACTTGCATCTACTTATGCATGTTCAGTATACCAATAGACTGACCTTTTATTTTAGGGTGATACTGGAGTCACTGGATCAATAGGCCCCAAAGGAGAAGCTGGTGCTGTTGGGTCTCCTGGGAAACCTGGACCACCAGGACCACCAGGACCTCCTGGACCCCCTGGGCCTCCTGGACCTCCTGGACCGAGCTATAGTTTGGGATTTGAGGTATTTTGCTACTATGGGGTTTGTTGTAGCTATGGATCTAATTCCTTCAGAAGAGGGACAGTGTATATTTCACAGCTATTTAAGGCTGAATTGATGACAGAGAGAGTCATTTGCTCTAGACTGAAATTTGCCTAGGAGTAGCCTACAATTCTTTCTACATTTCACCATATAATTGGTCATGCTTAGACCATGCAAGTAATGCATTTCTTTGGGCAATTTTTATGAAACTATTCAGTAGTAACAGTGTTCAGATGCTGGTTTTGATGCTTGTATATATTGATTGCTAATATAAAATACTCAAATACTGTACAAGGGAAAACTCAGCACTTTTTTTTCATGTAAATAATTTAAAGCAATGATCGAAATACACAGATTGCTGACAGTATTCATTAAAATCAAACTGCAGGTCCCCCTTAAGCTATGACTTCTCCCATGCTGTCATTCTTGAGGCCACAAGTTTAGTTTAGGCATGTCACTTATGTAATGTGTAAATACAGAGACAGATGTTGGACATTTCTGACCTCATGGTCTGTTCTACTCAGAAGAAAAATGTTCTATGAAAAAAAAATTTAAAAGTTGCAGGTGCCACTATTTCTGCTTCTGAAAATAATACCTTCATCACTTTAAAATATGAGATCTGGCCAGCTCAAGCTGAGTTTAACAAGTCATTTGAGAACTGCTCATTTAGATGATCTTTTTGGAGCAGAAGGTGGCTTTGCAGTACAGAAAGGCAAAGTGAGCACACGCGGGTTCAAGAATTAGAGCTGCTGCATTAACATCTTTGTGAAGAGAGGTTGACAAACTGCCTACATCAATACTCACATATGAGTCTTCCCTTTTTTCCTTTTTTCCATGCATTTTTCATTTCTAATTCAGCTGTTTGGCTCAGGAAAGTCTTTCCAGAGTTGTCTTTTTTTATGTCTTGGGATATAATACAAGTTTGCATAGAAACTGAGGGCAGTTTCATCAAAGAAGTAAGCAATGTTTGACCAAAACTACTGGCTATCTGTAGAATTGCTGCAGTAAACTGGTGGTGTTTAAAAGATACTGGTTTACTCTCACATATTTCTCCTAGTATCTACACTACCCCTTCAGTATTTCTCTTTTCTTTAGAGACACTTTGAGTATTCCAAGTACAGAGTTGACTACTAGTGCTTGTTTAGAGACACATTCTGATTTTGATGTCTGACTAAATAACATTGTACTATATAAACTACCGGTTAATAATGTCACTGATGTCAGTGGATTTCAATGGGACAAAAAAATCTCTCCAGCAGTTCACAAGTTCTTAATTGCCGGCACTGCAATTGTTAGCAAGGAACAGCACAAAGTCTAAGCATACAAACGCTCTATTGCATTTACTTAGGCACACTATAAAAGCTGGTACAGACTCCCCTGAATAAATATGTACTTGTCTCTGGATGAGATGAGGACTACTGGTAAGCCACATCTTCATCCTAGGCCTGGTCTGAGCTTTAGCCCAGGATGGTGGTTTCTCTGACTTACAGCCATCTTCTGCGACCCTTGAGGATCCAGTGTTAAGAGATTCTCCACTCTTCCCCATTCATTCACATTATTTGAGTAGAAGCCAACTTTGCTTCATTGTGCCACCAAAGGGTTCCCCTGCGGGTAGGTATTTAGGACCAAACTCTGCCACTTGTGATATCTAAGTCTCAGGGGAGCAAAGTTAGTAGATGAGCAGGAGAGAGTGAAAACTGGAGGTCCCCTCTTTTATGGACACAAACACAGAAGGATCCCAGCTCTAACTGCAGCAACAATATCTTGACTGGCTTCATCTTGAACTTCATCTAGTCCGAAGAGAATTGGCATGATTGTCATTTCCCTGAGAGGAATACTACTGTTAACAGGCTTGCTAGTTCTAGCTGATCTTTTGGATGCCCACCCCTGCCATCTGTTAAGGCAGCACCATGGTCTGCCAGTTCGTTAGGGCAGCACTACCTTTTGGTTGGCAGTCTGTTTATTGCTGTAAGGCAGTTTCTGCAAAACATTCCTGCTAGCACTTGTTAGCATCTGTTGTCAGCTACGTGCAAAAAGCAAATGGCATGGGGTTTGCTGGCACTTATGCTTGCCAAAAGAACAGTTTGAGCTGCAGAAGGTACCTGGTAAACCCATTAAAAACATGCAGATGTCAAAAGTGATGGTGTGTTATATAAAGCAGGCATCAAGCACTCTCTTAAAGGGAAAAATATACTGGCACAGTGGAGGCAAGGGAAAGAAGGACTCAGAAACACAGCTTGTGGTTTACCCTAAGTAGCGACTGTTTGGTTAAACAGGCCAAACAGAGTATCAGCAAATTTTCTGTTGATATTTGATACACTAATAGCTGATGGAGGAGCAAAATGAAAGTCTGAATAATATCCAGTCTCAGGTGAAGTTACACGAAAGGACTCGAGCCAACCTGATGACTCAATGTCTCCCACCTTGGTCCCCGAAAGGAAGGACCTGATTCCAGCTGTGCACTCCTTCTGCTTCTCTTGTTCTTGCTCTCATGGAGTTGGTGGAAAAGGGCAAAGGAACAAGATCTCTTTTTGACTTGAGTCAGATTAGTTGATGTTTTCCATAACTTTGGCATTAGGCTGTCATTCCATAGCAGCTTAACCTGATCTAATTAGTCTTTCACCCTTTCCCTTACACCATCTCCAGGGTGTGTCAGACCTATGGTAATCTAAGCCATTTCAAGTCCTAACTAGCAGAAAGCTAAGTAGGCAAGGAGTATGGGTCCTCTAAACATGATAAGCTGATATAAAGGCTTGTCACTAAGAGATGGAGATTCTGCTTTGCTCCTGCTCCTCCTCCCATCTGCAGCCATTCCTGGCACATGACTGCCCTTCACATGCACTAACATCCAATGTTCCATCAATCCTTCCACAAGCCAATTTAATTTACTAAAATTTTAGAGAACCAGCCCACCCCCAAAAGTAATGTATTTTCTGCCATTTTAGTGATTTGAAGTGGCTCACAGGGAAGTGAGAGGATTCAACACATGGCACTGATGTTGAAAATGAAGGCTGTATGGCTGTGAGCAGGGAAGTGGAGCGAAGAAAGATCAAGATTTTCCTTTTTCAGAAAAAGGAAACAACCCAGCACAGCTGCATTTAAAACTGCAGCTAAAAGCAAGTGAACAGTTTCCTGCTGGCATGGTTCATCCAGATGGTTTGAAGCACAATCTGACAAGTTCTAGATTAGGCATAAAGCAAGGGATAGGAACATGTGGCTGGAATGCTGCTGGGGATAAAAAGGATAATTATGGCAGCCTGCAATTTTATTTCTTTGGCTGCTTTGGAACTGGCAGCTCCTGGTTCTGCCATGGATTTGGAATGTCGCAGTCAGAACAATGAGAGCTGGAGAGAGGTTGCTGCTTTCTGTGTAGTCTCCTTTCAAACCCTTAGAAAATCTCCACAGGAAATAAGGATGCTGCTCTCAAGGTCTTCCACTTCACAGAGATGTTTCTGAAGTCAGCAGAGGGTCACAACAGTGGTCACTGGGCTGGAGCCCATGACCTATGAGGAGGGACTCGGGGAACTGGGCTTGCTTAGCCTGGAGAAGGCTTAAGCGTTTTAGCAGTCTTCTGATACCTAAAAGGAGGTTATTGAGAAGACACACAGCCAGGATTTTTACATTGTTCCACAGAGTGATGAGCAACAACAATCATAAATTGAAACAGGGAAGGCTCTGACTTGACATGAGTAAAATATTTTTCACCTTGATGACAGCAAAGAGTTGGGACAGGTGCTTGGAGAGGCTGCAGAACGTCCATCTCTAGAGGATTCCAAGACGGGAGGGGACAAAGCCCTGAGCAACCTGATTTGAATTCAGTGTTGACGCTGCTTTGAATGGGAGGTTGGACTAGGTAACCTCTGACTTCCCTCCCAACATAATTAATTCTACAATTTTGTGATAGAACATTTTTTTTTTCTGCTCAATTTTATTTCAGTGAGCTGTATTTTAGGCAAGAATTCAACATTCAACTGTGAGAATTAGGAAGGACCTTTATTTTTGAATAACGATTGCTGCTCTTAACAAACTGCCTGCAAGTTCTCCCTGTCTTAAATCAGTTATGTAGCCCTTCCTAGTCATTACAGTATTTCAGTAGCCAGGTGGCAGGTAAATGCTAAAGAAAAAAAACCACTGCTACAGCATGCTTAAACATAGCACATACTAAAAACTATGACACTATCACTTCTGCCTGATGCTGTCCAGCCTGAAGAGCTGGAGAAATGGTGTCAAACTGGCAAGACTGTAAAGACCAGAGTTTCTGTAAGGAAGATCAACATGCCCTTGTTGCATTTGAATGGAGCCTGTCTCCAGAACATCATGAATTGGTCAAAAAAAGGGTAATGAGAGAAGATACAAATATTTGTGTTCAGTATCTTTCCATTTTTTACAGGACTTCAGAAAACACAGCAGTTGAAAAAAACAGAGAAAAAAAAAAGATAAATTCTTAAATCCTGTAGCATTTTTTTCTCTTCCATTAGGACATGGAAGGATCAGGTAGCATTGGACTGTTAAGTGAATCCAGAATTCCAGGATCAAGAGGGCCAAAGGTAAGTGGATGTTTTGGGGGAGGGGACTGTTGTTTGTTGTTTTGGGTTTTTTTCAAAAACAAAAGTGTCTTCCTCTCTGCTTTTTGGAAATGCATAGCCCCAGTCAGGTATAGATTTGGAGTCACTGCACTGCACTGGATTCAGTTGCTCTAGAATGACATTACAATAACTGTGTCCTCCAAAGAATCTGAATGGTATTTTTCTGAGACCTGGTTAGCTGATGATTTTCAGATTCTGCTCTGGTATATTTTTGACAGATTAAAGGATGAAATAGAGTATTTTGTATTATCTAGAGCTCTATTTCTTGTTTTACCCTAATAGATGTCCTTCTTGCATATGAAGATGAATTATATACACTAATGAAACCAAAATGTTATGGTTTGATGATCAAATGTGCATAATCTGAAATACCACTTAAACTAAAAAAATGTTCCCAGTAGTGTAGAAGCAATGTCCCAGAGGAAGGGATGTTTCTTCTTCCATCTCCATGTCTCAGGAGGTTTTTGCTAGTGTGGGCTGCTTTAAAACACCAAGTAGGGAAAAGGGAATTGTTATGGGTTTGTGTGGCGCGGTTTTCCTTGGTGGCAGGGGAGAGGGGCTGCAGAGGCGGTCCCTTTAAAAAGTTGCTTGGAAGAATTCGCTGCCCCAAAATGTCGGACGCGTGCGCCAAAATGTCGGACCCGCCTCTAGGCGGGGAGTGACGGTGGTAACGCCTCTGGGAAAACATATTTAAGAAGGGGAACCGGTAGTGTGGGGGTTGGGAAACCTGAGAGGAACATCGCTGCCGATACTGGAATCATGGAAGTGGAGGGGGAGGAGGAGGAGGCGCCTAAGGAGGCTGATGGCCCTGCAGCCCAGGGGGGGGGAACGGTGGAGCGGAGGCTCCCGAAGGTGTCCGTAACCCCATGGTAAAAACCACGCTGAAGCAGTGTGAGACGGGAGAGCAGCCCGCGGAAGGGACCCGTGCCAGGGAAGTTCGGGAAGAACTGAAGCCCGCGGAAAGGACCCGTGCCAGGGAAGTTCATGAGGAACTGCAGCCCGCGGAAAGGAACCACGTTGGAGCAGTTGGTGAAGGACTGTCTCCTGTGGGAGGGACCCCACGGTGGAGCAGGGGATGAGTGAGGAATCTTCCCCCTGAGGAAAGGAGCGGCAACAACGATGTGTGGCGAGCTGACTCAACCCCCATCCCCTGTTCCCCTGCGCCGCCGGGGGGAGGAGGTAGAAAGCATCGGGAGTGGAACTGAGCCGGGAAGGCGGGAGGGGTGGGGGGAGGTTGTTCTGATGTTTAGTTTCCCTTCCTAATACCCTTGTGTTTTGATTTTGTTTTGATTTGTAGTAAATGAAATTGATTTTGTTTCTTCCCCAAGTTGAGCCTGTCTTTTGCCCGTGACCATAAGTGGGGAGTGATCCCTCCCAGTCCTTGTCTCGACCCATGAGCTGCCTTTGGATTTTCTCCTCATCCCAACGTGGCCAGGCGAGGGGTGGGGGGTGAGCGAGCGGCTTCGTGGTGCTTTGTTACTGACTGAGCTGACCTGAAACCACGACAGGAATATAATGCATCAGTACTTACCAGATCATTTGGATTTATCTTCGTTCTTCGCAATAACATCAAAACTGCAGCCTATGATGTCTTCCTCAAAGCAGGCAATTACCCAACATTCCTCCTCCCAGAGCTGCCTGCATTCTTCTACTTTGGTCTTCAGAAGTCCTGCCCCTGTGCTCACTCCAAAAGAAACATTCAAACTTTCAAAGCATAGCTTTGAATGAGTCTTGTTGCCCAAGTTTGGAGAAAGTGCTGGTGATGATGACCTTGAGTTGTGGTAGATGCCAGACTGAAGACTAGGCAACAGTGCACTATCACTGCAAATAAGGCAAACCCTGTACTGGAATACATCAGAAAGAGCATTGCCAACAGATACAGAGTTCTTACCTTTATAGTCCTTTAGTAAGGGTTAGTGAGGCTGCCTTGAAATACTGCAGCCATTTTTTTTGCACCCCACTTCAAGAAGGATGTGGAGAAGACAGAGACAGTCCAGCAGAGAGCTGTACAGATGGCATGGGGTCTTGAGTACATGACCAGTGAGGAGAGGCTGAAGGAGCTCAAATGGTTTAGTCTGGGAAAAAGGAGAAAAAGGCATGATCTAATAGCTGCTTACAAGTCTTTGAGGGGCAATTGCAAATATGATG
Organism: Pandion haliaetus; assembly: GCA_013401275.1. Lineage (NCBI taxonomy): Eukaryota > Metazoa > Chordata > Aves > Accipitriformes > Pandionidae > Pandion > Pandion haliaetus. The sequence continues at coordinate 88,849 of VYZV01006698.1, read as the reverse complement.
AAGCCAAACTGTTGCTCGTAGTGCCAGATGGTGCAACAAGGGACAGTGGTCATGTCTTGCAGCTTCAGATGTTCAGGCTAAACCTTAGGAGAAACCTGTTCACTAGGAGGTTGATGCAGAACTGGGGCAGTTTGCCCGGAGAGGTTGTGGAAGTTCTGTTCTTGGAAGTTTTCAAGACTTTGCTGGACAGAGACATAACTGACATGATCTAGAGCTGGCAATAATTCTGCTTCAGGGCTGTGACTGGATTAGATGGCTTCCAGAGGCCCTGTACAACCCTGTTTCTATGATTCCATGAATCATTGGAAATTAACTGAACACTGGAGACAGGAGCAAGTTTGAGAAGCTCTTCACTGTGCTGGTTTAAAGTACTAGTAATTGTGAGTCACTGAAGTTATAGCTGACTCAGTTTAATATCTTGGAGACCTTTGCCCCCTCTTATATCTTTTCCTAGATGCTAAAAAAGTAGCACAAAAAAACCCCAGTTACAAAAATAAGAATAGAATACGTTAGCTGAAACCAGCTAGTATCCAAAATGAGATGTCCAAAACCAGTGCCAAAATTGCCCATTCTGACCTGCCTAAATGATAGCCTTATTCTCAGTTTTGGTTTTATAACAGGCATTGTTTCCAAGTCTCTCAGCTATAAATACTGAAAAAACGTCTTATTACAGTTGAACAAAATCCTGGAATTTTGTTTTCCTGTTGCTGTTTAGTCACTCCACAAAGTTTGAGTCAGTAAAGAAGGCACATAAGAACTTTCCTGTAACCATGAAAAAACATCCTTACTGGTACTGCATGAAAGCATTATGAGCTACTTACTTACACTGTATGACATCTCCAGAGGTTCCTGATTGTGTTTGAGTGAAAATAGAGTATATGCTTCTAAGAGGGCTGTAACTCAAAGCAGCTACTAGGAAATAAATTACATTTATGTGCACTACATTTGTATCTGTTGAAATTTTTTATTAATCTTTTATGAGAAAGTAGTGGTTATGTTTTGAAGTAGAAATATAAAATTTATTTTGTCTGTAGGCTCAGCTATCATTTCCAGGGTTTCTGTTCTCTTTCTTCCAAAGATCAGTGTGAAGTTTTGTTGGTGTTTGGTTTATTAGTGTCTTGTCCTCATATTCCAGATGGAAGACAACTCAATCACTTTGTTGAATTCTTTTTTTTTTTCATTTAACTTTCTAAAATGATCGATAATGAACTGTTGTTCATTTTGCCATCAAAGGGTTATAATTGTACTTTACAACTGATGTCACCATATAAAGACAAGAGAGGAATTTGCATCCCCATATGTTTGTTTCAAGCTACTTTTAAACCTAGCAAGACAATGCCATGTTGCCTCTGAACTGGTAACATATCTTAATTTTAGCCAAGGAGGCAAATTCAGAAAATCGTAAGCAATTGAAAGCAATCGTTTGCAACAAATGCACTTGGACAATTTTATTTCTAATATTTTCTAAAAATGGGTATAGTATGCAGTGACAAGATAAAGTTGTCTTTGTAAGAAGAAAAACCTTTAGATATTTGCATGATAATATAGAGCAAGGCAGTATTTAATAGAACAACAAATCTAAAACAATGCTTACATTTTATTACTCTCTGTTGATACTACTGGTCTCCAACATTTTTTTGTAACAGCTGTGGTTATGAATTAGGTTTTTTCCTGAGAAAATTTATTATGAAATGCTATGTGGATTTACCAGTAAATTCAGTGTAATTTTATAGGGTTCTGCAGGAAGACATGGACAGCGTGGGCCGTTAGGACCAAAGGTACCCTATGTGACAAGGAGCCTATGTGAACACTAACCTACTTTGCTTTGGCATATCTTTTTTATTTCTATATTCTCAGCATTTGCCTTAAGAAAACAGCTTATGTTTAACATTCATATACTAAGTATGGGACAAATTTTGTTTCCATTTACACTGGGTATCCACCCAGAATGTGTATTAATAGAATTATTGCACATCCACACCAGAACAGTGAGTAAATACCAGCTGGGCCGTTACATTCCAAGGCACTTGGTGTAACATTGCATTTTTGTTTAATTTTTTTAGGACATTTGGCAGTTTCTCTTTGTCGCTCTTTTAGACATAATTCTGGTTTCCAAGAGGTTACATGTATGGTGTTGAAAAAGAAGGCTGCAGGGAGGGACCTTCTGGCATGATCCCAGAAAGTGATAGGAATACGTTCTGGAAGGTGCTGGGGGGAAGAAGGGAGATGTCATGACTACTTCGCCTTGGTTTTCATTTGCGCTCAGTAGTGACTGAATTCTTCCACTTTGATGCTGCTATTGGTTAAGCAAGCCATGAGGAAAAAATGGAGAGGTGAAAAACCAGAGAAAAAAAGGGCAGATTTGCAGAATGGGGCCTTAGACAGGAAGAGGCTTTTTCTATTCCTATGTAAATCTTAGGTAGCACTCAGGTTAATAGTACAGCATGACAACACCATTTCAGCACCTTACACGTGGACTTAAAGAAATTCTAAGTCTTTGTTGCCCTGGGAAATGATAGCAACATTGAGAGAGCAGGAAATGGAAAAAATAGGCGGGGGCTCCCATCCTCTCTTCCTAAAATTTACACCTGAACACACACAGAAAGGGTCACTGACTACCCAGAAAGCATATTGCCAGCAATAACTGCATGCATCTGTTTCATAGAACAACAGCAATCAAAGATGTGGCCAGTCCCCTATGTCTAGAGTCTGTGGAACTCAGCTTACAGGGCTGAAAAAAGTCCCTCCTTTGGGTACTACTCCTGTTAATGCTGGAGGACAACATTACTTATGAGTAAAAAAAAATCAAGTGTTTGCACAACACGTGTTAGTGAATGAAAGTGCAAAGGACTGGCTAGAATAGATGTGCTCTCACATGATGCTGCTCGATGGACATGAGTAGGTACCAAGTCTCCATGCTGAAAATACATTCTTTGTTAAAAACTTATTCTCTGCCTTTAACTAGTAATTTTGTTTCTAAAATATTGTGGAAATAATGTTTCACAAAGACTTCAAAAATGGAGGTAGCATGTTTCCTAGGATTTAGGAACTGGACCGGGACTGAAAAGATAGTCATAAGCCTTGGCCAAGAGACTTCACCACTACCTACACCAAGATTTTAGTTGTTTAATCTTGAGTCAGTCATCCCCAAGATGATGGAGACACAGAAAGGAACATACTATTGCCTAACATCTTACAAAATCAGGTAACCACAGCAAAATTGATATAAAGTGCTTATAATACACTATCATTCTCATGGGGATGAACTTTACACCCACTTTTCATGGTTATAAATTACTTCACTAGGCAACAGTGGCAAAATACAACAACCACCCACTTCCAAAAACCAAGAGCTAACACATCACGAGGAGCTTAAGGTATAGTTATGTTTCATACATCCTTCATCCTTCAAATACCCCAGAAGTATTAGAGAAGGCCTGCTGTGATCAAAGTTTTCTCTCTTTCTTAGCAAGTAAGTATAGATCCAAATTCTACTTTCACCGTTATTATTATGAAAAACTGTTTTCATTATAAAACATACTACAGTCTTCATGCATTCATGAATATAAGCACTCCTAAATGACACTAAGCATGAACATAACATTTGAGGCAATGGCTGTAGCTCCTTGCTGATTTATTCCTGTTTACATTCTCTATCTCAAAGGAAATAAACTAAATTGTATGTTTTCTGTCTGTAATGAAATGGAATCATGTCTACTCAGATCTAGAGTACTGCAGAATCAGTCCCAAAGGTGGAACAGTGCAGCACTTGTCACATTGCTCGTGGTATGACACAGTGGCTGGGCAGATGAGGAGAGCAGTGTTGTGGGGGAGGCTGAGTTAACTGTGTCGAAGGAAGATGGTGGGTCATTTGTGGAGGCACAAGGTCATTGTGGCATTGTTAGATCTGGGGAATGTTACAGTGTGCTGATTTCAGACACCAAAATGAAGGTTCAGGCATGTGGCTTGGTAGATGCTCAGCAAAAATTGTGTGTGGTGACCAGAAACTTTACAATGTGGGTGGCAACTAGGAGGTTAAACCCCCAGGACCAATTCACAAATGCATGCTGAGCATCACTTTACCAAAAATGTGCCCTATTTTTGCTAATCATTTTACTCCATTCAGTCCCTTTATTTGTAAGGAAGGTATCATACATGTTTAAAATCCTTGTAATTACTGTTCACTTTGATATTTGAGCCCTACTTTGTCTCTGTTTCAGGGAGAAAGAGGCAGCATTGGTCCACCAGGTTCAAAGGTGAGTAATATATCTTGATCTAAAACCTCAGTAGTTTCTTCCTCTTAGTTTCCTTTCTTCTCTTAATGCACTCAGCAGACAATGAACATTTCTTGCTCTGTCAGCATATTAAAGCCCAGGGAGGCTTCTCTGGAAAAACAGAACCCTTTCTCCATTGAATTGTGATTATCAGGAGCTGGTGTAACCTGTTGCTTAAGACTTCTGCTTAAAATATGGTTAAAAATGCATTTAAAATCCTCAGGTGAATGATGCCATAGTTTTTTGTGAGGCCATTTATGTTTTCACCAGAACAAAAATGAAAAATCAGCAAAGCTTATATAAAAAACTGAGTTCCACGTGCCCCCCTGCTCCTTAATATCAAGGTGTGTAGCCAGCCCCCCACACCAGAGCACTCCCGCCATGATGCACATCTGTGGTGCAGGAGGATCCATGCCTTATTGTGCAGAGGCTTCAGAAGTCATCCATGACCCCAATCCGGTGTTCAGCACAGAGGCCATTGTTATTGCCTATTTCTGTGCTTCAACCTGCCCATCATCCTGCAGCCAGGCTCCTCCTAACCCACACCTGACCACTTGGGAGGGACAAGAATATAGAAAAAGTAGTTGGAAGGACCTCCGTATGTCATCTAGTCCACTATCGCGCTCAAAGTGGTATTATCTAACACTAGATCACAGCAGCAATGGATTTGTCTCACTGAGCCTTAAATATCTCCACGGAGGTTCCAAAAACACTGTGGGTATCTTGTTCTGGTGCTTCACTATCCTCTTTGGAAAGACAGTTTCCCTAATGTGCAGCCAAGTTCCCAAGCTGTAATTTGTCCTAGCCGTCTAGCTCACCCCGTGCACAACCTAGACCTGCTGCTCTGGATCAGTGCAGCTTCCAGACGTGAGATCCCATTGCCAGGGAAACCTGCCAGTTGACACTGCTTTACATGGTGTTAGTGCTGAAAGGAATGGAGCTGGAGTCCATTCTTTCCTCTCCAGTCTTCCCTATCATTACCCCTATCCACTCTGGTTTGGACTCCTCTGGGAGCCCAGCCCAAAGCTTCTGTTTGTATCTGTGCTGGTTTTTGCCATTCCCTGGCTGACTTGCGTGGCTTTTGCAGGCATAAGCCAGCAGAGGGTGGTGCTGGGACTCACAGAAAATAAAAATAAAATAAATAAAACAAAAGCTTCTCCTGCATTTGGGACAGGACTGAAATCAAGAGTTGCTCTAGGAAGCAAGATAAAAGCAACTATGCATCTATCCTTCTGTTTGCTGAATATTTACAAGAGTATTATCACAGTCTTCTAGCAGCATCTGCTTGTTTATTTTAAAAAAAAACAACAATGTAGCAGGACTCTGCTTGCCATAAATTCCATCTGCTGTACATATTTTGAGTGTTGCCATTTCACTGACATACTTGTCAGCATGAAAATTAAAGCTGATGCATTGATGCATAGGATGGTTGTTTAACTCTTCTTTTTAGCCTGTTTGAGACTATAGATTATTTTCTTAATTATTATACATACAAGTGCTTTGTTCTGTGGTCCTTGTTCCAGTAATTATTATTGTTGATGTGACAGATACATTTCAAACGCATATATTGTAAGTGGAGTGACTACAGTGCTATTTAAAACTAATCAATCTATCTCTTCAATCCTCACATTAAAAAAGATCTTAGTTCTCTTATATGTGAGCAATGAGCTACATTCTTAAAATATGGAGGGAGTTAGAAATAAGGGTGTCTGGATACATTATTTACAGTAAAACATCTTACCTAGCCTGGATCTTTTCTTGTAAATTAAATTTCATTAGGAAATCAATTGGTGAAATTATTCAGCATTTGTAATAGCAGGAAGCTGATCTGCAGATACCAACATGCCTGAAATGACAGCATTGTTGCAGAAATGCTGTTGGTCCAAGGTTATTTCCTCTGCCCAGTTACCTTTGCAGATAGATACATATGATTTTCCACAAGCACTGAAGAGACCTCCCAAGTACCATTTTGACTAGTCATGTAGGTGCCTAGGTGCTTAGGTGCCTAAATCCATTAGCATTCAGAGGCACCTTTTGTCCTGCACTTGTCTATAAAATGAAAATCAGAGTGCTTCAGAAATTAGACTTAATAAACTGAGTGTTTATTCCTGAGTTACATGCTTTGCTGATCACAGACAAAAACCAGAAGTAACAGTGAGAATATCCTTTCTTAATGAAGGGGACACATTAAATCTTTTATGCTGGCAGTTCCGTAGAAAGGCATAAAAGAGAGGATTTTCTGTCCTATGAACTGTTAATTTGGATTTCTTCTATCACACCAGAAATGCAGCAGAGAAGACCATTTGATTTTGGATGCTTTGATACTCTGATGTTCTTTAAGACACTCCTGTAGAGTATTAGGTAATTCTGAGTGGTTTTGTTGGGTCATATCCACCCATCCCAGTATCCTGGCTCCAACAAAGTCAAAAGCATATGCAGTTTGAGCAGATGCTTAGATGCAATTTGACCTTATAAATGGGCAAGTATTACATCATAGTTCTCCTGAGTGACCTCCTAGACTCCAACAATTGGTGACTCAGGGACTTTCTCAGCTAGAAAGGTGTCTGAACCACAGTTAGATCTCTTCAGGTGAACTTCATGTCTCCCCTGGAACTCATGCAAACTTCTACAATTTACAAGGCCTTGGGGCAAGGTACTCTGCCAACATAACTACACATCCCACAAACCTCTTCCAGCTATTTTCATTTGATGCTCACTATCTCTTCTATTAGAAGTATGAGTCCCTAACTACCCTCTACTTTTAGAAGACTCAACAATATTATTCACCCATCTCCTCTTTGTCTCTTTTCCAAGCTAAAGAGTCATAGCTTACACCATCATGTCTCGTATAGAAGCCATCCTGTACGTTCCATTATTCCCATTGGCCTTTTCTGAAGTTTTTCTAGTTCCACTAGATCCTTTTCAAGATGGAAAATGTGAACAAACCAGTGCACAGAAATCAAGTTATGGGCATACAATAAGTATATACAGTGGCATAGTAGTGTTCTGTGCTCTTGTTTTCCTGTCCCTTTTATAATAATTTCTTGTATTCATTTTATCTTTTTGACAGCTACTGAGCTGACCTTTTAATAGAATTGTCTATGTCTACTAGATTTTCATGGTACTATCTACTGTAAAAGCCCCAAAATATTTTCCTGAAGCAGAACAAAAAGTAAGAACCAAAACAACCTTTTCCTAAAAAAAAAAAAAAACCAAAACATTCTCCCCCAAAAACAAACAACCAAACCCACACCAAAAAACACCCACCAACAAACCAAGCAAACAAACAAAAAAAATAGCCCCACTACTAAACAAAACAGGGCTAATATGTCACTTGGATGAATCATTAGGCTGTTCTGTGTCATTTCCCTTGCTCTTTCATATGACACAGGGAAAACAGATACAAAAAAACCATAGTTTTCTGTTTATCTGGTCCTTTGAGAATTCAGTCTTCCTTTATCCATTTTTCTCTGAGCAAACTGCATTATCATTACTGAGTGATGCTCCTGTTTTTCCCACAGAGTAACTGATCAGATTCTTAAAAGTAATATACAGGCCTGCATTAAACTAGAGCAGGGGCTATCAGATTTTTCGCCCCACATACCACCTCCTGTCTACATGCATGCCTCTCCCTCCTTTTCCTCCAGCCTGAGAGTCATTTAACTGAAGGGTGGAAATAACCCACAAAATGTATCTTGGGGGAAAGCAACACAATTCACCCTTTTGCTAAGGAGAGGTGGGAGAAGCGGAGAAGAATGACTGAAGCTACATTAAACAAACCTGCTCTGTAGAGGGGGAAACAGCAGGAGGAGTGGAGAGAGCAGACGACTAATGAGATGATGCTGACTCCATGGAGCCCCCCCAAACCTACCCCCTAGTCACTTCAGGACCGTACTGTGTCCCTCCCAAGAGTGATAGCCTCCTGCTCATGTGAAACTGAATACAATTTTGAGAGAGTAACAGTGTATTTATTGTGGCAGGGAATGCCAGGTACGGATGGAAAACCAGGCTTTCCTGGCATTGCTGGACATCCCGGAGATGTGGTGAGTAGGGCTGTCATAATCTGTGACCACCTAACACACTCTGGCTCCCAAACATATGTCTTAAAGCAGGAGCCCTAAAACAGCACTTCCTAGCAGCATGTGGACAGCTGGGCCTGGGTTTGTCCTGCTGAACCCAGAGCCATTACCTCCAACACCAAACACAGGAGCAGTGTCCCTTCCCCTCGCTTCCCTCATCAGTAAGAAGCGATACAGGTATCTCCAGAGGCTCATTCAGATCCTCTGATGCTCCTTTTGCTTTTAATTATTCAGAAATCAGCTCTGCTTTTAATTAGAGGGAAGCCCACAGGCTCATAAGTGTTAATGTATTTCTCACACTTAAGAGCCGCGAGAATTGCAGAGCTCTTTAGCTGGGAAGTCCCATGGCTCATTCCCTGCCACCTTCCTCTCAATCATGCCATCCCCAGCATGGTGAGGGCTGATCGAGCTCAGAAGTAACCTGCCTGACAAATGACTGTTTAGCTCACCTGTGTTCCCCTGCCCAGTCCACCGGGCAATCCTGGACACAACGGAGGTTGTTAATGCTGAAAAAAAGAAGGAGCAGCCAGGCATGGCTGATTTCAGTGCAGGGAAATAAAGGCTTGTTGAATTAATCCCCAGCTAATGATATGTTGTGTGCCCATTTGCTTCTGGTCATCTGTGAACTCTGTCGAACATGCTGGGAAATACTTTTAAACATCAAATCCTCAGAGAGTTGGAGTTGAAACCAGCTAGCCCTATCTGTGGTTTGAGAGAGCCGGGGATCAATCCTTCTGTACCTGCATTTTACTGCTGTGCTTTTTGTGAAGCTAGAGAAAGCACATTTTCACAATTTTTCCTTTTAAATCACTTATGCTCATTTTTTTAATCACATGCAGGGTCCAAAAGGGGAGAAGGGTGACCCAGGACCTCAGGTGAGATTGTGTGGAATTTCATTCTTTCTGAGAAACCTATGTGAAATGTGGTACTTAGTAAATGGGTTGTCCACCTGTAATGCTTTTGAAATAGGGTGAACCAGGACAGGAAGGGAACAGTATTGTGGGACTGCCTGGACCACCAGGACCACCAGGACCAATCATAGCAATACCTGAGGTAAGCATGTTTGCCAAGCATTAAAGTCTCTGGAACTCATCTTACAGAGAAGAGGGCACAAGCAGTTAACAAACTGGTAATTCTGCTGTTGATGTTCAAGTCGCAAGTCCTCAAAAAAAAAAAAAAATCTCAGTATGTCTCTATATCAAGTGGATTTGTTCTGAAAAGATGAAACAGGAAGGAAAGTGGGTGAAGAGCTTACATAGGAGAATTATGGGGTCATATTGAGAGCTTCTCACAAACTCTCCAGGTGATTCTGAAGGACTTGCGAACATCAAATAAAAATCAATGGAGAAATACAAAACTGGGAACTTTTAACAAAGCAAGGCGCCTGAGACACAGCGGTATGTAGGAGAGAGATATGTTGCATTTTCTGACAGGTGTCCACTATACAAACCAGAGCACTGGCTCTGTTGTGGAAGCGACAGCCAAAAGTACCAAAGGGTAAAATGCTAGAAGCTCATAAAAACTGTCCAGTATCTTTTAGCTGCATGTATGTTTTCAGTCATTTTTACTTTGCGTATAACAGGTTTTGCAAAAAAATACTAGTTAGCAGTAATGAAGGCTAGAGATTAGGATGAGTCCCATTTCAAGCTGATAACAAAAATCCTTGTAGTTGGCTTGATATGACATTAAGAACTGGAGAAGCTGTGAGTGGGTGAAGGAAATTCTTCACCTCTAAGAGCTGAAAGTGCCTAAAACAGAGAGACTCATCCATAGGAATGCATATTTCGGCAGTAAGAAGTGATTTGTGATTGCAAGAAGGAAAAACACCCACCTGAGAAATCTGTGTAGGGGGACCTGGCCACCAACATCATCATAAAGCTGAGCTACACATAACATTTTTTGTTGACTGAAACAAATAGGCTTTCACTTAGGCTTCTGCTACAGATAGCAAATACAGCATAAATTGGCATCCCATAGCCCACATAACCAGTCCCAAAAGAGCTGGGGTTTTTTACTGAGTTTACTGGGTATCCACACAGAATCTTAGGATCCTAGGATCTTAGATGAGCAGAATTATAGATTCACAGAAATGTTGGTTGGAAAGGGTGTCTGAAGATCATCTAGTTCAAAGTCCTGCTCAAAGCAGGATTGTTACCAGCTCTACACTTTATCAAGTTTCTATTGGAGTTGCTGGTAAGTTCCTCAATAGCTGTGACAGAAATGCTGCTGTAAAATTCATGTTCTTTCTCACAGCCCTGTGTCCTGGTTTCAGCTGCCATGGTGTCACCGTGGGGCCTTAACTCTTATCAGTGACTAAACAGCTCTGTTTGCAGTAATAATGAACCTGAATGTGTTGCTCCTTAGGTCATTAATACTTGAAAAAACACTGTGAGAGCCCCAGAGGGAGGACAGTGTGTATGAGAAATGTAAAAAGATTATTGAAGCTGACATAGCAAACTAATGATACTAGTTTGCTGGAGGCTGCATGACTCCCTACACGTTGTGATAGTCACAGTCCATACATCTATCTAATGTGTAGCTATGTCTGAAGAACCCTAACATGCATCCTTTGACTTCTCCAGAACTTCTGTACGAACTACGTTCACCGTGCTTTACAGAAATGTATAGAGCCTGGTAGAAGCTGTATTGCGTTAGGTGTGTTACAAACCCATACAGAAACCCATTTCCTTCTCTAAATACCTTGGAGTTTAAGAAGTAAGCTCCGTTACAAAGTAGGGTGCATAGTATAAGTGGCTTTATGTATATTGGTAGCAAACAGGTATTCTGTGAGGAGTATAGCAAGAGCCATCTATCCTCATATGCTTCCAATCCTCTATATTATAATCAGGTGATTTCTCTGAGAACTTGGTGTGCTGGATTTTGATACAGTTAAGCAAAAGTGTCTGTGTTTGTGTAAGTAAATGTCACCATGTATGACACTGAGTTCTACCTACCTCACAAATGTTTGCATAAGAACAGGACCTTTGCTTACTATACATTTGCTGAGATAGAAGATTAAATTATGCAAATACATTTTGTTGACTTAATGTCTCATCTTCTGTAGTTTGCTTCAGATATGGAAAGAATGACTGCAAGCAATTGTAGTTGGACTTGCAGAACTAAAATAAATACCAGGACCAGCTGCTGTAATGTGGATATTGACTTGACCTGGGCAGAGCAGCAGAGATCGATGAAGTTATCTAAGTGAACCACAGGGCAGTTGGAGAGATCACTCCCCAGGTCAGGGTCTATTGGTTCACTCATTTAACCGTTGTGTAGCCAAAGACAACAATACTTCCTGGGCTACAGAAGTCCAGTCCTTCAGAGTTGGAAGGAAGTTTTCTTATGAAGGACTGTGTGGCTACAACTAAACATATTTTATACTGCTTCATCAAAATGAAACAAATTCAAGAGCTGGTGCAGTTTCAGCATTGTTGAAATATTAAGGTCTGATGTGGACAGCTGTGGCTTAGAGCCAGGCCCCACCAGTATGTGGCCAATAGCACATTGACTGAACTGCACTGAAAAGTGGACCTTGGTTTCCTCCTCATTTAACCTGGTCCCTGTGTGAACTGAGGGGATTCAGTTCCTTCAGGAACCACTTCTAACACTGTGGAAAGACACAGTAGGATAAAACAGAGGTCTGCAGTGGAACCTAGCCATTTTCAGGCTTCTGCAGAACCTGCCAACACCCTGGGTCTCAGAGGCTTGCAGCCCTTTCTGCCTCCTCTGTTGCCTCCTGCTCTCAGTCAGGAAGTCTGCTCTGAACTGTCATGTTTAAAAAACAATATCCTTCAGTTTGCTGCTGTTTGATCTTCCGAAATACTGAAATCAGTATTCCTCATCCTATATTGGCTATTTCGCTCTTTTGGAGCATAATCTCTGATACTCAGTGCGTTCTCATGCATGGATTCATGATAATCAGTAAACCATATTAATTGTTGCTACAATTTTATCACTCCAATTTAGTTGGATACAGTACGTAAATAATTTTGAATAGAGAAATTTTACTAGATTTAAATTTAAAACTTTTAAACTATTATCTATTGCTGCCATTATTCATCCATATTCTAGGTACAAGAACTGAATGAAAGGCCTGAAGAAAGGTTAATGTTGGGGGTGTAAAGAAAATGTCAAAACATTTTGTGTTTCCTATGTTCTTTCTGTAATTCTAATAAGGGCATATTCATGCCGTTTGGATACAAAGCTGAAGGTTTACTTAGAACCCAACCCAGACAGTCAGGCTAAAACCTACTGTTTCTTCCTCTTTGTAACAGTGAAGAAAAGATGAAAAACAACATTGTCCTTACTTTGTAGTCAGCACTTTCTGAACTGATTCGGTGTGTTGAAAAGTTACATTGCTGCATTGTTGCTATTAAAGCTGCTTGCACATCCAAAAAGGAAGATAAATATCGATATACCTGGAGCAGCTTGTGAAGAGTGAAATCTTTTTCTCTAATCATCATCCTTGTACCCTCTATTTTCATATCTTCTTCAGCAATGTGTACAGTTTTCTGACTTCCAACCACAATTTCCATTTGCAGTGAAACTCTATTTATAAAATATACGAAGTGCCTGATCCAAGTTCAGCAAAGCCTTTGGGATTCTTTCCACTGACTTCAATACAGTTTGGACTGAGTCCAAAAAGACTGAATACTGAGTAATTCCACAATGAAAAGACAATGTAAACCCAGGGCTCCTGGATTTCTGCCACCAGCTGTAGATAAAGCAGAACAATTGCAGCAGCAGGACTCATTACTGTCATTAAGGTAACAGCCCATATCTTGTTCCCTTTCTGGGCCATATAGAGCTGGGAATACAGTGGGACCAGTGGCATCGTACTGCCTCTGGAGAAATGCAGCAGAGAGCTCACGCAGGCTGGGACATGGAGTGCTGTCTGCAGGACTTAAACTGTCTTTTTATTTGACAGTTTTCCAGTGGTTTTTGTAGAACATGAGGACAGGGAGTAGGTAGCAGCACCCAGTAAAAGTGACAAGCTTTAGCAGCATGTATCATGATGCCAACATGACCTCAAAGTACAGAAACTTGACCATACACTGCCATGCTTAGATGACATAGGATAGGTTAGGATAGGAAAGGATAGGCTAGGATAGGATAGGATATGTGATGTGACCAAGCAGGTCTGTCCTCTTTTCTGTCCTCCTTCACATCCCAGATTAGAAAAATAGTATTCAAAGACTCTTAAGATAATTGGAAGTGACCTTTGGAGGCCACATGGTCAAACCTCCTATGCAAAGCAGGGGTAACTTCACACTTAGTTCCTGTATACTATATTCGTAACAAATATTGCAAAAGATTGTGATCTGACAGCATTGATCTGCACATGGTTACAAGCAAAAGAGGCATTCAGATTTCACAATACCTCAGTGACAACATCCTTATTCATGTGCTAAGTGAATCCCTGGCGCCTGAAGGCATGCCCTGCCCTGGCCTTGTGAAATTCAGAAGATTTTCATTACATTGAATGGGAATATACTGCTGCACACAGAGCCTTATATTGAAATGGATGGCATGGCTTGCCTGCTAAACAAGTGGACTAGTTCAAGCCTCTAAGGAGACTGAGTGCATATTTCTGAATCCAAAACAAGGCTAAACTCTCACGAAATAAATGGGACTGTTGGACTGAAAGAAATTAAACAGATGACAAAAACTGAGTAAGGATCTTTTTTCACCTACAACGTTTATGTGGAGCAAGCACTTACACATTGTCTGTCCTGAATTGTAATGTATGACCACATGATATAGTATTGGGAACACCTATTTAAACCAGAAAGGTAGCTATCTGAAACCAAACTGAAAGTCCAATCATAACATCTGGACAGGAATCTGACTGGAAGCAGCCAACATGGATTTACTAACGGCAATTCAGTCCTGACCAAAATGATTGCTTGCCTGTGGACAAGCGATGGACACTGGATGTTGTACACCCTGACTTTAGCAAGGCTTCTGATGCAGTCTCCCATAGTCTTGCTATCATCAAACTGGTGACCTATAAAGTAGATAAGTGGATGATAAAATAGGTTGAAAAATGGCTTAACTGAAGGACTCAGAGAGTCATGATTGGCATTCATGAGACTTCTTCCGGAGTACCATGTCCAGCTGTGAGATCCTCAGTACAAGAAAGGTATTGACATAATAGAGCAAGCCCCGTGCAGGGCTGCCCAGATGGTCAGGGGACTGGAGCACTGAGAGAACTCTGCTTAGCCTGGAGGAAAGAAGGCTAAGGAGAGACTTTATTTACAACTACCTAATCAGAGGATACAGTGGAGATGGAGGCACCCTCTTCTTGGAGGTGTATGGCAATAGTATAAGATGTAACAGACATAAGTTGAAACATGGGAAATTCCAATTAGAAATAAGAAAAAATTTTTTACCCTGACAATGCTCAAACACTGGAACTGGTTGCCCAGAGGAATTGTGGCATTTCCAGCCTTAGTGGTGTTGAAGACTTAACTGAACAAGTCCACGAGCGACATGATCAAACTGGATCTGCATTGAGGAGGGGGTTGGACCTATTATATGCTGTTATGTGTTTGTGTGGTGCGATTTTCTTTGGTAGTGGGGGAGGGGGCTGCACAGGTGGCTCCTTTAAGAAGCTGCTGGAAGCTCCCCCAGCTCCAAAGAGTCGGACTTGCCTCTGGCCCAGACCGACCCCATCAGTAACAGTGGGAGCGCCTCTGGGAGAACAGATTGAAGAAGGGGAACCGGTAGTGTGGGGGTTGGGGGGAATGTGAGAGGAACCCCTCTGCAGATCCCGAGGTCAGTGAAGAAGGAGGGGGAGGAGGGGCGCCTGAGGAGGCTGATGGCCCTGCAGCCCATGGTGAGATGGCAGGCTGTCCCCCTGCAGCCCAGGGAGGTCCATGGTGGAGCGGAGGCTCCCCAAGATGGCGGTAACTCCATGGTAAAAACCACGCTGGAGCAGTGTGTGACTGGAGAGCAGCCCGCGGAAAGGACCCGCGCCAGGGAAGTTTGTGAGGAACTGCAGCCCGCGGAAAGGAACCACGTTGGAGAAGTTGGTGAAGGACTGTCTCCCGTGGGAGGGACCCCACGGTGGAGCAGGGAACGAGTGAGGAATCTTCCCCCTGAGGAAAGGAGCGGCAGAGACGATGTGTGGCGAGCTGACTCAACCCCCATCCCCTGTTTCCCTGCGCCGCCGGGGGGAGGATGTAGAAAGAACCGGGAATGGAGTTGACGCGGGAAGGAGGGAGGGCTGTGGGGGGGTGTTCTGATGTTTGGTTTTCGTTCCTAATACCTTGTGTTTTGTTTTTGTTTTGATTTGTAGTAAATGAAATTGATTTTGTTTCTTCCCCAAGTTGAGCCTGTCTTTTGCCCGTGACCATCAGTGGGGAGTGATCCCTCCCAGTCCTTGTCTCAACCCACGAGCCTGCCTTTGGATTTTCTCCTCATCCCAACATGGCCAGGGGAGCGGGTGGGGGTGAGCAAGCGGCTTCGTGGTGTTTTGTTACCGGCTGGGCTGAAACCAAAACCACGACATATCCAAAGGTCCCTGTCCACCTTCGTTATCCTGATTCTGTGATCAAATTATGCAGAAATGTCTGCGCTAACGCTGAGCTCACAGATTCCATGATAGGAAGCAGTATAACGGCATTGCTGTTATACTGCTCTGTTCAGGCATCTGGAGACTTGGACCTGATTAGCTTAGGTGCTGCTCCACATCCAAATGACTACACTGTTTTGGGGATCCAAGCTTGTTTCATTGATTGCAGACCCAGCAGCATGATCAGAGCTGACTTAGGAATCACTGCATGGTGTGATGCAGCGAATAGAATTATAATTTCAACTGTACAAGAGGATGAGTGTGGTCAGACAGATTCACCATCTTAGAATGGCAGTGAAATACTGGAGTGTAAAACCATCGTTTTGATCGTTATCATAGTGAGGAGAAATTACTTCAGGCTGCAACATTTGGTGTCATAGTTTTCATATTAAAAATGAGAGTCAGTTAATTGAAGTTTTGAAAGCATTCTGAGATCCTGACATAAGAAGTGTAAAACAAATGCTAGGTTTTGTTATGCCAGATGCATAACAAAAATTAGAAGTAGAGAGCCTTTTCTGTGGCCTTATTTGTGTTTTTCTCCCCATAGTCATAAAAGGGATGCTTTAATTGTCTATACATTTCTAAAAATACGTGTGCCCAATAATCAATTTGGTATTTGAAATAACCTGTTCCTTAACCACTTTTTTAGCTACTACTCAATGATACAGATGGAATTTTTAACTTTACTGGAATTAAAGGACTGCTTGGGCCTCCAGTGAGTATATGCTGCTTTATTAAATCTTCAGATTTGCTCTATCTTCAGTGTCTCCTTTTAAGTATCAGCTAGAGCTGAGTTTCCTATGCTTTAGAATTGTGTTCCTGCTAACTTCAGCACTAAATTCTGTGGAAGTACTTCAAGGCAGAACTGAATTCTGTGTGAATTAATTGCCGTTACACATTTGTAGGAAAGAAAGGAGTTGGCTTAGCTCTGAATCTGAACTATATGCTCAGAATGACAGACATGGGGAACTGATGAAAAAATAGGGACCAAGGTTTACATAGCATTTCTTCAATTTTTTTTTCTATTCTTGTTTTTCAAGTCATAAAATGTTGGGATAAAGTGTTTTGCTTAGTTCTGCTTGAGACTGCAACTAGCAGTGCTAGGCTCCTGTGTATAAGTTTAGTCTCGCAGCAGTTACAACGGTGGAGGAAAAGCTGGAAATTTCATGAGAGAACAACAGATGTGAAATTTCAGATTCTGTTTCACAGCTATGAGTATAGCTGCAAAATAGTTCAGTGAAATATCTGAAATTCTGAATGCTTTTTGGTAATGATTTCAAATTCCTAGAATTGGATCCAAAGATAAATCTACCTTTTCCAGGCTGTGGAGTCTATTCGAAATTGCCTGAAATTCTACAACATATTGCACTCTGCAAAATTTTAATCCCCCTAGACAAAGCACCTTACTTCACAGCTAGTTTCATTTGTGGACTGTTGTTTGTGTATTTTTTTTTATCTGTCTTCTTGTTTGTGAGCACGGTTCTCTCCCTCACATTCTATCCCTGGTGAAACAAGGAAGACCAGAATATGTGTACCTATGATACCAGAATTTCACTCTACATAGCCATAGTTTGAAAAAACTTGTATCTTATTAATACAACTGTCCCAAAACAAATATTTACTAAATCTGTCCGTGAACTGGGAAGAAGGGAATTAGCTCCAATAACAGCTTTTAACCTTTATCTATGAGCCTAGCATGCCTCTTTTCCACTTGTCCCATGGTAGGACGACATCCCATTATTGTGGCTGCATCCAGCTGTGCTTATGGTAAAACAGCTTTCATGGAAGAGTATTTTGGTGTGTTTCCTAAAAACCTGATTCTCCTAATCCCTGGACATAATAGGATGCCAGGATAAGATGGGTCCTCTTGTGTGAGCTCTGTTACTGCAGGTAGTCGCCATTCAAGCCTTAGATGACAGGGTCTCAAAACAACATAGACAAGTGGGCTCATGAGCCCAGAAGCAATGCATTGGTTTGTAGAGTTACAGTCCCAAGAGAAAGAAGTAGGTCCTGCAGCTCGAAGTGCAGTTGCAATTGGGAAGGTCTTTGAACCCCAGCCTCTGAGCTCACCGTATTCAGGAAAGACATGCAGACTCATAGTGCCTCAGGTAATACACATCCAGGGGATCTGAATGAGAACTGAAGTGTCTCGCTCCAGATATCACAGTGGGGCAATCTTAAATATGCCCAGTACAAATCCGAATCTATGTTTCTCTTCACAGGCTATTGCACACTCTGTTTTCTGTCCACAAACACAAAGGTGGGAGGGCTACTGAGATCTCTGTGCTGGAATCTGGAAAAGATTCAAAGGAGGCTGAATTATGGTTGCATGTCTTTCATATGTGGAAAATGTCACCTTTCTTCAGCCTTTCCTGGATCTGTGTCCCTTCAGTTTTAGAAAGTAAATGCTAATGTCCCAGAAAAACTTAGATGCGTAGGGCATTATGGAGTGTTCAGAACTTCACCACTGGCTGAACGAAGTTCTTAATCCAGTTTCAGATCAGTTAATATTCACAAATTACACAATACATGGAAAATGCATACTCTTGTTTTGCAAGTCTGTACTATGTGTTGGTAAGGGGGGGAGTTTTTTGAATTTTGCAGGGGCCAGATGGCAAGCCAGGTCTACCAGGATTTCCTGTAAGTATTATGTTCCTTGGATTTAAGTAAGTATTTTTCAATATAGTTTAATATTTAAAGAATATATGTTGTACAGAATTTACACAAAGTCTAATAAATTTTCATATGGGAGACTGTAGGTCTTTATGGAATCAATAGCTATAGTAGAAATTAACTCTGCTGGAAATGAAACATACTGTGATAAGCACATCTTGTATTTCTGCTTATCTCACAATCAGTCCTGTAGCTTAAATCTAAATGTAATTGATGAAAAATTACTACCTAAGTAAAAGACCTATGCCGGGAGAAACAGATAGAACAAATGGACTTCTAAAAGTTATCTTCATATGTATGTGTAATTGTATTATTCTTTAGGCTTTTTTTATCACCGCTACAGAGTACAGTAAAGCCCTACAAGGTGTACCCTTTTTGTTTCATCCTTTAGGAACCATTTATTATTTTTTATAGTAACATAACAGTGCCGCCATGGAAGCATTGCACAGCCATAGCAGCAAAAGGTGCCTTATACTATGCTACTTACCTATTGTGTTCAGGTTGCCACACCATAGAAACATTATCTGGCTTGTGACTTCATATAGGATTGTTTATACTATTATATTTATATTCTGTATAATGTGATAGAATTATTTTCCCTTGTTACGATTGTTTTACAGTTCAGACATGGGCATATGGTCTCAGGATCCTTTGTCTATTGCCTGAGAATAACTAAGGAGAAAACTGGGAAAGTTGACAAAATGCTGCCAAATTGCCCCAAATTCTGCAGAAGATTGTTTACTAAGTCCTGGGTATTGTGGACTGCATAGGAAGCCAAAGAAAGGGGGAAAAACTCCTTAAAAATACTTTTTATTTGAAAAAGAGCTGATAACATTTAGAAAGTGGTATAGTGAACTCTTAGTCTCTCTGTCATTTACAGAATTTCTACAGACATGAAAATGCCATTCTTGTTCTTACCTCAGGTCTTTTCTTGATCTCTTCACTAATGCAGAAATCATGTAGACCTGAATTTAGTTCTTGGTGGGTAAAAAAAATGCTTCTGAATGCACGTATAATGGAAGATTGTAAAACAAAATGTTATCTGAGCAGAATGCTGTCGCCACAGAACAGAAAGAGAAATCATCTCATTTTCAAATATGTAATCTCTATTTCAGATAAAAATAATTTTTTAAAGTATTGTTAAAAATTCAGAAATTTTGTTGACAATCAGCCTGGCTTAATAATCGTAGAGGGAGAGAGAATAGAGTAGGGAGGAAATAGAGGATTTTAGGCTGAATTGCCACTTTTACTAATGTTTGCGTATTTCTCTTTGTGCATGTGTGTATCATCTACACTGTGATAAACATCAGGGAGGTTTTGGGTTGTTCTTTTTAACAGATTCTCCCTATATGATATTTGTTTGAGGGCATACTTTGATTCAGACAGCAATTTAGTCTTGTAAGAGTTCTTAGATTGCAACCAGAGTGATTCAAGTTCAAGTTTTCCAGTTATTTAAAATTAGATTTAGTAAAATGGCCTAGCTCCATATTCTTAGCAGATCTCACAATGGATTTTTGTACTTGTTTTTGCTTAGGGCCCTCGGGGACCCAAGGGTGATACCGGTTTGCCTGGATCACAAGGACCCAAAGGACAACAGGTAAGAGAATACGCATAGGGAAAAGTACATGATGCAAAATGTGTTAGATGACTACTACTTAGTGACATTAAAAGTTCAATGATTCTGATTTTACTGGGGATTGGGATGTTAATAAGTTTATGTGACAAATTTACTAAGTGGAAATTAAAAGAGTGCTAAACAAAATACCTTGATATAATACTCCTGAGAGCTAACATTGCTGCCCCAGTGTTGAAATTCTGCAGTGCAGTATGCACTTACCAGAATAGGTTTGCATAAACATGAAACATGAGGTGACTTCTTCTTACAAGTTGGTTGTCTGTGCTGACACCCTGGGATCCTAACCGAAAGGCCAAACAAAAAAAGATTAATCTTTTCCTCCTCCTCTGGCACAGAGGGCTTTGCCTACAGAATGAAGACTGCAGTTTTCCATTCCCATTGAAAGTATAAGACTTGGGGACCTCTCTCCTTAGGCTTGTTTCTTGTTGGAGAATGGCTCAGAGAGCAAGGACATGAATCCACAGAACAGTTGTACAAGCAGAGCTTGTTTTGAACTTAGCATAAGTAGCAAGACTAGGCCGCGAGCCCGAGCTGAAACTGCAAGTCATGCTGACAACAGTAAAACAGCAAGGACACTGCGACCTTGAAGAGTATCGTAAACCAATCAGAAGTTAACCCGTGTGCATCTAGTTGCTTAAACCAATCAGAAGTTAACCCGTGTTAACCTAACATGTATAAATAACGGCTATTCGGGCCAATAAAGTGAACTACGCTTTATCACTCACATTGAGTCGGCTCAGCGTGTTCCTCCGCCACCGGCAGTTTCTCTTATTTCTGCACAACAGTGTTTATTTGGTAGCACTGCTGAGAGGTAACGAAGGACTGACTCTGCTGTTTTGTAAATATCGGAGCTGTTCCATTTTTCTTCCCCTCTTCATCCACCTGCAGGAAGCAGGGGAGAGGAACATCTAAGTTATTACAATCTTGGGGATAACAAAAAGAAAAACAAAAACACTTTCTGCTTATTCTTTGTAAGTAGCTGGCCTCACTTTCTCACAAGTAATAGGAAGGCTTGGAAATGGTTGATTATGGTTTGAAATGGGACTGTAGATAAACAGCAACTTCATGGCTCAGAAGGAAACATCTCAGGCCACAAATACCAGTCCCCTTTTGTCATAAGGATTCCTGTTCTTTTATGGAGTGTATAAAATGATCAAGCTCAGCCTTAAAACCAGCTGGGTGGGTTTTAGTTTGGGTTGTGGGTTTTTTTTGTTAGGGTTTTTTTTTTTTTGGCTTCTGCTATCCACACTGGAAGGAACTCAAAACTTCGAAGCCATTATATTTTGTACCCACCAATGACATAGTGATGTTTCTAAGGCTGTTTCTGAGGCATGAACACCAGGTTATGCTCAAGAGTGATGAAGCTGGGAACCACAACAAAGCTGCACAGAGACCTAGAAGCATTTTGCTTTAAGGATCGTGAGTTGCTTCTGTCACAACCTCAGGTCCATAAAATCATGTATGATAAAGTGAGTGAAGCCAAGCCTTAGGGAGACTCCAAAGTATCTGAAGTATCTTCAGGGAGGCTCCAAAGATTTAAGAATCTGCAAGAGGAACTGAGTTACAGCACTTCCTGCTCAGGGGAATCAGCAATGCAAATCAGTTTAAATCAGCAATGCAATTGTTAGTTTCAAGCCAGATTTCTTCCATGAGAGATCTTGGGAAAGCTATTGTACCAAGCTGCCTGAGCTAGAAGAAAGAAAGTTACAGCTGAAAATTCCAGAGCGGGAACCATGTGCTGGCACTGGGGAATGATAATTCATGGTTCTGGTGCCATTATTCAATGGAAATTACCCCTTGAAGAAGTGGAATGCAGAGGGTCATAATTTGAGTGCTGGGAATTGGCCTTCATTAAAGGCTGCATCATGCCAGGTACATAAAGAGAATGATTCACGCTTTCCTGATAGTAAAATCAGGACATTTAGTGTTCTATCAAGATTTTATATTTCCAGCAGGATCTCCTGAGCACTATCTAAGCTGATGGTACACAAGAAGACACCAATCACTTGTCTGCCTTTGGCAGAGATCTCTTGTGAACACAGCACACTTCACATAGTTACTTGACTGAGAGCAATTGAAAGTCTTTTTAAAAAAGTAAGTACTTATTCATCCCAGGGAGATTTACAGGAGCAGGATATTTTTAGTGTACTTTATTATGTTTTAAGAAAGAACAGCCCTTTTTCCCCCAGAATCAAGCTTCACCCTACTCACACTGATATCACTTTATATTTGATATCACAGCATGACTAATCTGTCATGCTTCAAACAGCAGTAATGCTGCTTTGATCTGATTCATTGAGAACTCCTTTGTAAACACTGTAAAATAACTTTGATAATTGCAGGGTGAAAAGGGAGAACCAGGAGCTATCATTGCTGCTGATGGATCTTTAACTGAATTATTAGGAAGAAAAGGGGAGAAGGTGAGCTAATGCTGTGTTGTGTTCCTCCAGAATGTTTGGTGGCCTTGTTACCAGCCACCTCTGCTAGATACTGCAGGAGTTCTCCTTGTCATTGCTCTATGTGTGTCTGTCCTCAACAGGGTGAAGCTGGAGTGGTGGGACCAGTGGGACCAATGGTAAGAGATTTCCAGAGATGAGTTGACTCTTTTTTTTGTTTTGCTTTGGTTTTACAGATAATAGTAAATGTAAAGGTAGTTTGGTTTAGCTTTTCATTCCTTCTGAGTAGGGATGATAAGGAGTATTCATGCTTAAGGATGATCAATGTCCTTCAGAAAAGAATGTGGTTGTTACCTATCTGGTGCTGTAAACTACTGACTTGATTCAGAATTTAAATTCTAGTAGCAAAAATGTATCCATTGCTATCTAAAAAGACAGTGAAATATCATCAGAGCTAGGAACTTATGACTCTGAGTGAACTGGGTTCGTTTAGCCCTGAAGATAAAAGGCTGAGAGGAGCTCTAATTGCTCCCTGCCACTGCCTGAAAGGGAATTATAGAACAGAAAATGTCAGGTTCTTCTCAGAGGTGCACAGGAAAAAGACAAGTGCCAATGATCACAAGTTCCAGCAAGGGAAATTCCAATTAGATATAAAGAAAAAAATTCACAGTACAAGTGGTTAAGCACAGAGATAGGTGCTCAGAGAGATGGTGGATTGTGGAACAAGGTGCTGAGCAGCATGACCTAACTTGGAAGTTTGTCTTGCATTGAGCAAGAGTTGGACTAGACAATTTCTAAAGGTCCCTTCCAATCTAAATTATTCTCTATTTCTATGATTTACATTAGAACAACTGACTACATCAGGCTCAATTTCAGCCAGTGCCAATAATTTGCAACTGCCTTGGATTCTGAGGACGCTGCAAATCAGGCAGTAGAGTCAGACCATTTACCAAAACCAGGATTTAGAGGCCTTTCTGGTACTTGGCCTGATATTTTTGGCTGGACACAGAATGTTGTATGAAAGCACAAGAAATTAGTTAAAAAGTAAGAACAATTACCCAGATTCAGTACTGTTAGAGCAGGAATTAATTTCTTCTAGTCTAGTATTCCAAAGATCAAGGATAGTGAGTGTTTCTTTGCTTCTGCTTTTGATGTAGCCTGGTCTCTGTTGTGCCTAAGTGAATGTTAGTAGGTGTTCTCATTTCTGTGCACCAAGGTATGTAGGAGATTTTGCCATCAGTTTCTGTGGTCTTTAAAAGGGACTAACTGTGTGTGCTGAGTAACTGCTTTCTTAATTACTGTGTATCAGAATACCTTGAGGGGGATAGCCTAACTTACCAGAAAGGGAGTTCCTTTTCTTCTCCTTGTATGACTGCAAGATGAGTCTATACTTTCACCTCAACATATGTCGTGGTTTAACCCCAGCCAAGCACCATGCAGCCACTCACTCACTTCCCCCCCACCCAGTGGGATGGGGGAGAGAATCGGAAGGAAAAAGTTAAAACTCGTGCGTTGAGATAAGAACAGTTTAACAGAACAGAAAGGAAGAAAATAATAAGGGTAATAATAATAATAAAATGACAATACTAATAAAAGAATTGGAATATACAAAAGAAGTGATGCACAATGCAATTGCTCACCACTCCCTGCTGATCGATGCCCAGTTAGTTCCCAAGCAGCGATTGCCCCCCAGGCCAACTCACCCCAGTTTAAATACTGGCCATGATGTCACATGGTATGGAATACCCCTTCGGCCAGTGTGGGTCAGCTGCCCTGGCTGTGTCCCCACCCAACTTCTTGTGCCCCTCCAGCCTTCTTGCTGGCTGGGCAGGAGAAGCTGAGAAATCCTTGACTTTAGACTAAACATTACTTAGCAACAACTGAAAACATCAGTGTGTTATCAACATTCTTCTCATATTGAAGCCAAAACATAACACTATGCCAGCTACTAGGAAGAAAATTAACTCTACCCCAGCTGAAACCAGGGCAACATAGAATCATAGAATAATTTAGAATGGAAGTGAACTTCAGAGATCATCTAGTCCACACCACTGCCCAAAGCAAGTCTATTTAGTCAGGGACTTGCCCAGTCAAGTCTTCAACATCTCTTAGGGTAGAGATTCCACAGCCTTTCTGGGCAGCATGTTCCAGTATTTGACAACCTTCAGGGTAAAAAAAAGTTTTTCCTTGTATTTATTTGGAATTTCTCATGTTCTAGCTTGTGTTCATTGCCTGTCATCCTATTGCTGTGCACCCTTCACGACATGTCCTTTTTCTATCAGCCCGAAACTCTGTGTTTACATCTCCTTTTGTACTGCCATGAGTTACTTCATACAGTTCAGCATGCCGACAAGGCCATTCAGAGGCAGCTCCTGCCAGCACTGGTGCGAATGATTACGCTGCAGGAGAATTTGGCACACAGAACCCGTCTCAAGACTTTGCTCGGCCAGTTCCTCTTCTTAGTGCAGAACTCTAGTTTGATCATTGCTGCTAATGGGGATGATTCATTTTGGTGTTGTCCCATAGAAAAAAATCCCTTTGTAGTCAGTGGGAGTCCTGTGCAGCAAAAATATGCAGACTTCAGAGTGCTGGGCCAGAGCCTCTGTGGCATAACTTACCAAAGTTTTCTTTATGATGGTTCTGTTCCACTTTGCACAAAGTAAGACTCTGGCCCAAGAACAGCCTTGTGGTAGCTGGAGATGTTGATTGTTCCTCTGTGCTGTTAGGGCACAATGAACTCATACATGAGTTTCCAGAATTTTAAAAAAATTCCCTAATCATTACTCCCCTCCTTTTCGAGACTTCAGCTGGACAGAAGAGAGGATCACAGCAGCTTGGAGCAGAAGGAGCTACAGAAAAGTAGTGGTTTGGCAGATGAGAGCTAGGGATAGTCAGGAGGTTAGTATTGTTAATAGCAAAAGCAGAAGAGACAGACTGGATCCAACCTCCTGCCACAAGGGAAACAAGAATCTTTTACCTGCTCAATTATGCTGGTCGCCGTCAGTGAAGCAGACTGCTGCACATTATTGAATAGGAGCCCTTAGTAAGAACCACAGTGTTAATTCTGCCCAGATCAACTCTCTGCTGTTGTAAATGAAATTTCCTTTTCTGGTAAGCAGTGTCGTGTGGCTTCCTTGTTTCCTTCTTTCACTTCTAGCTGTGACTACTGGCTTCTGTCTCAGGGAGTCACTGACATCTGTCAGGGGTGGACAGGCACTTTGATAGAGGAAATAGTAAAAGTGGCTCCAGCATGGTCAACTCTCACATGGTTTGATGTTTATTTAAAGTCCAAGTTAAAGCATGAGATCCAGCCACTTCTCTTTATTTAAACTAATAAAAAAGTCTGTTTCTAATAATCTTCATTGCTCAGTAAAGCTCAGATTTGCATTTTCTTTAAAGGCTCAAACACCGGAAAGTGAAATAGAAAAATATCCCACAACATTTTGGATTTTTTCAAACCCCATTATTGGATATGGTAGCACGGAAGGGTAGGTTGAATCATTTTGAAAGCCTGGGGGCACAATATTGAAGTTCACATCTGCCAGAGTCACCTGCGATCTATTGCCTGCTTTAGACACAGGTGCTAGCTTTGATCATATGGGCAGAAATTACCTTCAAACAGGAAATTATATAGAAGTCTAATAAATGTCCTACCATCTTCGAACAGTTTCAGCTGCCATTCGTGAGCTTTAAATTCTGATTACAGTGATGATGTTTTGAATCAATATGTTCACATGAACCATTTCTGAATTTCATCTCCAATCCAGTCTTCATTTTTGGCATGATAAAAATTGCAAGAACTAATCCATGAATTTCAGCTTGATGCTAAGATAAATCATCTCATCATCATCAGATAAATTTTCCATGAATGTACATCACTTTTCAATGAAATGATATTACATAAAGGCAAGGGCAAACACTTGCCAGTTTCAAAAATAAAAAAAGGTTTTGTTAATTGAAAATTGTGTCACTATGGCAATAGTTTAATTCATAAAATGGATTCATAAGAGACTGGTATTTGAATCCAGATGGTATTCCTGTGTCAATATTCTGCTGATCAGATGAGATGCAAAACTCTGAGTATGCAAATCATCCAAGTATAAATATCAGGCTATTTCTTGCAACCTCTCTAACTCTTCACTTGCCCGTGCTCCCTCTATGCCTTGAACTGAGAGATAACACAGCAACCAAACAGGACTGTAAATAAGGAGAGAGTTCTGCCACAGACTTGCTTCCTTCTTAGCCTCCGCTTTCCTTAATAATCAAGAACAAGTGAGTGGCAAGATGGGGATTTCCTCTTGGTTTTTGATTGTTTGCTAGTTATCCTTTGAAGTAGCAGTCACAATGCCAAGAAATGTTTGTTACTGTTAAAGTGATGTGCTGAAATTGTGGTAAGCAGTGCAACAGCCAATGTCTTTCTTCCATCAGCATAGGTCTGTGTTAACCACCATACTGCAGGTACCATAGAAAGTCTGTTACAATAATCATACTGGAAGTACTGTGATTTCTCAGGATGAAACACATCAATTGTCACCTATAAGTGGTATCTGCATGATATCTATAGACAGAGATTATTTCACCAATAATGTAAGAAGGGGTAACTCAGCATTTCACCAGACTGAAAAAAAGGAAATGAAACCAGAAAGGCTGACACATATGTAAAGAGATTGTCTAGACCCTTGTGGGTTTGTTCAGCTTCAGGAAGCTGACAGCAGATGAAAGTTTGTGGTATCCTCAGGTTTACGGCTTTTTGTTGGTCACTTGCTGGTTGCCTGAAAGTTGCATGCTTGCAAACGCCCAGCTATAAATCATCCACAGGCCTGGACCACTTTTCACAGGCAGCCTGCTCACCCTTTCTTTTTGCAGCCACTTGTACCACTTTGTGAGGCCTGATGGGTCAGTCAGTCTTGTATAAAGAAGGATCTGTTCTGTTTCAACTGTCATCAGCCCCATAAATTCACATATCCAGGCTGGCAAGAGGCATGTAGAAGCCTGGCACTACATGAATTCTCAGGCTGATCCACAAACTTTTCCTCATAGGGTGCAATTAAAAAATAATTAGAAAAACAAAGCAAACAAAAAGGAGATGCACAAAGCATATATCACTCACTGCCTTTTTTCTACTGATTGATACCTTTAATTTTCCTTTGATATGTGGTGACTCAGTTTTAAATTGCACACCCTACAAATGGCTGAGAGTTCAGACTTCATTTCAGATAACCAGTCTTTTCCAAGCCAGAGCTGACTGTTATGTGCAGGCCACAGCTTCTGAGATCACTCAGCAGAGCAAGTAGAGAGGACATTCTGTGCATTCTCTGCAGACAATCACAGACTGATTTTTAACACAAATATAAAACTCTGCCTCTTATTCTAAATAACCCAATATATATCAAAGATATGTTCCATATATTCTCCTGATCACATTTTCTTTTTTGTCCAGGGACCAATAGGACCTACTGGACCTAAAGGAGAACTTGGTTTCCCAGGACGTGCAGTATGTATTATGCTCTCAAGTGGAATAAAGATGGAGGAGCTTGCTTCTGACACATACTACACTATTTCTACTTATTTTAGGGCCGCCCAGGACTGAATGGACTGAGAGGTGTGAAAGGTGATCGAGGTGAAGCATTTAATGTAAGTTCTTATGTAAAAAATACGTGTTAAAATCTTAAGTCAAGTCTCATTTATATGAATTCTTTTAAAATGATGACATGACTAAAAACCTGAAATGATCTAGAAATATTTATATGTTTCTGCTACTTTTCCTATCTGGTAACAATCATTGAAAAGTCAACTTCTGGGTCCATCTGGACAGTTCTTGCAGATAATACAGACTTGTATCAGCTCCCGGGTGTCACAGTTATATGTGGGATTCACTGTTAGCATAACTAGTTCAAATAGCAAATGATCTGCAATTGCCAATTCTTTCTATATATCAAAGACTCCCTGATCCAGGCCATCAGTATGACCCCTCATGTTGTGAAGATACTCCCATAGGCTCTTAGCTGTCTTGCTGTATTGGGTTTCTGTGGCAAGGTTTTGGTAGCGGGGGGGGTTGCAGGGGTGGCTTCTGATGAGAAGCTGCTAGAAGCTTCCCCTTTGTCTGACAGAGTCAATACCAGCCGGCTCTAAGATGGACCTGCTGCCGGCCAAAACTGAGCGAATCAGCGATAGTGGTAGCACCTCTGGGATAACATATTTAAGAAGGGAAAAAAGTTGTGGGGCACGGTAACAACAGCTGGAGAGAGGAGTGAGAACATGTAAGAGAAACAACCCTGCAGACCCCAAGGTCAGTGAAGAAGAAGGGGGAGGAGGTGCTCCAGGCACCGCAGCAGAGATTCCCTGCAGCCTGGGGGGAAGACCATGGTGAGGCAGGCTGTCCCCCTGCAGCCCATGGAGGTCCACGGTAGAGCAGATATCCACCTGCAGCCCGGGGAGGACTCCATGCCGGAGCAGGTGGGTCCCTGAAGAAGGCTGTGACCCCGTGGGAAGCCCACGCTGGAGCAGGCTCCTGGCAAGACCTGCAGATCTGTGGAGAGAGGAGCCCACGGAGCAGGTTTTCTGGCAGGACTTGTGACCCCGCAGGGGACCCATGCTGGAGCAGTTTTCTCCTGAAAGACTGCAGCCCGTGCAAAGGACCTATGCTGGAGAAGTTCATTAAAAAGTTGGAGAAGTTTGTGGAGAACTGTCTCCTGTGGGAGCGACCCCACGCTGGAGCAGGGGAAGAGTGTGATGAGTCCTGCCCCTGAAGAGGATGAAGCAGCAGAAACAATGTGTGATGAACTGATCGTAACCCCCATTCCCCATCCCCCTGCACTGCTGGGAGGGTAGGTAGAGAATCTGGGAGTGAAGCTGTACCTGGGAAGAAGGGAGGGGTGGAGGGAAGGTGTTTTGAGGTTTGTTTTTATTTCTCATTACCCTACTCTGGTTGATTTGCAATAAATGAAGTTAATTTTCCCAAAGTCGAGTCTGTTTTGCCTGTGACAGTAACTGGTGGAGTGATCTCTCCCTGTCCTTATCTCAACCTGGGAGCCCTTTGTTCTATTTTCTCTCCCCTATCCAGCTGAAGGGGGGAGTGATAGAATGGCTCTGGTGGGCACCTGGTGTCCAGCCAGGGTCAACCCACCGCACTAGCACAGGTACAAACAGCACTTGAGCATATATATCATAGTGAAGTGGCATCTACTCTACTAACGAGGAGATACTCACTAATACCTACTACCTGCTTTCGTTGCCAAATACATCTATCCAGAATACTGACCACTGCATAGATGATAGCATATCCATGCCCACCTACAATCTGTAATGATGGAATGGCAAGTGATGAACCAAGGTCCTGGTGTTGCAAGTCTGTTCTTATGAAAAGACTTCAGACAAGGGGTCTCATGGCAAACATGAAGACTGGACTACACAACAATAAACATTGCTGAGCATAAGCAGTAAATTTCATGATAGTAATTTGTGTGGTTGTTCTGATGTCATGGGGCTATCTGTGCTCGAAAATTGGTACCCGTACCACAACAGCAGCTAATAATACTTCACCTGCATCAGAGATATGCTGAAAAAAAGACAAGGGTATTTTACTGTGTTAGCATAGAAATACTAAAGTACGGATCAGCTAGGCATCAGAAAAGGCGATCTAGTGAATATCACTGTATTTCAGTACAGCACTTCTTGTAAATGAATTCTGTGGTGTGAGTCCTCTGGTTCTACTTTGTTTAAAATTTAAAAAAAATATGTGACACAAACTGCAAAATACAAGTTTTTCATCTATCTCGACAATAAATATAAGTGAGATGATGATATTGCTTCATGTGACTAACAGGGAGACTGAGAATTGTTAAGTACCCAAGTATCTTCACAGAAAGCAAGACCAGGTACTAAAGGTTGCTTACACCTCTAGAGAAAGGTGTAAATAGAAATTTAGTTGCTGGAAGCTGAAACCAGACAAATTAGACAAATTCTAATTGGAAGAAAATGACAGAAAAGATAACTAGCCACCAGCAGAAAATATTAAAGTAGATTTTCCTTTCCTCCATATCTTCAAACAGTGTCAAGGTTAATTTTCTGGATTGTCTGCCTTAACCAAACAAAAACTATTAAAGCAAGTATAACTTGATGAAGTACATCAGGCTGGGAGATTAAAGCAAACAAGGGAAGATAAAATGTAATGGATCCCTAATTATTGGTGAGATTACATGTGTCACCTCACAAAAGCTGGCATTGATGTGGAGTGAAAGATGGACATGGTATGGTGCCAGGTTTTTAAATGACACAGTAAGGAGTTGGCATATTTTTTTGTAAAGGACAGTCACGCCTCCAGTCTAGCAGGGTTCTTTGAAGGTGCTAATTAGCATGTAGTTATCTGACTGGCACTTGAAAATATATGAATCTCAGCAGTCTTGAGAATCCCCGACCAGTCTCAGATACCTGATTTTCCTTTGATGAGAGATCCACTACCTTTAATTTAGTTTCAATTTTTAGTGCTTTGGGGTTTCTGGTTTGGGTTTTTTTTTCCCCCTGAAAACA
The DNA here is from genome assembly GCA_013401275.1 of Pandion haliaetus. Taxonomy (NCBI): domain Eukaryota; kingdom Metazoa; phylum Chordata; class Aves; order Accipitriformes; family Pandionidae; genus Pandion; species Pandion haliaetus. The sequence goes on along the minus strand of VYZV01006698.1, from coordinate 57,683 downwards.
ACAGTCTTAGATGATTTCGTTCTCCAGGGAGTGCTTTAGGTGAAATATTAAAATTCCCTGACAGTTTGGTCCCTGTAACTGAATGCTCAGTCTCCCCTCAAGCCATTTAACACAAAACTTCTTGGTTAAATAGGGCCCTCTAAGCCCCTTGGCCTTCTTTCTGTAGGCTCAGTTGTATTGCGTATGAAAAGATCTAATATCTTCTTTCTTTCACTTTATCTTACCAGGGCCTTCCTGGCTTGCCTGGACCCCCAGGGCCCCCTGGACCTCCAGGACGTATAGTTTATATCAAAGGAGTAAGTACAAGTGGGCATCAGTTGCTGATCTCTCTCTCTCTGCAGCAGAAATGTGCTGCTCTAGAAACAGTCTGCAAAGGGAAATATCAAAACTTGTTTCAGGCCACGCAGTTTACAGTCGGTGACCTTGCTTGTGTGCATAGGAAAAAAATCTCTTACCCGGAGCCACTGTCGTGTAAGAGTGTTGCCCGCCCTCCCTGGGTGGGACTTGCTGACAGACCTGTGAGAGCTTGCAGGCAGCAAGCCAGGCTCTCTGCTCCGCAGGTGCTGGGTTTTGTTTCCAGGCTTTGTCCTGTCATGTCTATTAGATCTATTTGGTGTGTTATCTGCCATATTATACCTATGTTCATTAAAATAACTTCCCTTCTTGTTTTCACTAGACAGTTTTCCCAGTCTCTCCCAGACCTCACTGCAAAATGCCAGTAAGCCACACACAGAATCTACTCCTAGCGAAACGCATGGCCATGACAGTATATAACCACAGGAGCTATATACATAACCACAGTAGCTTTGCAGCTTTTCTCCCCCTGCCTTCCGCTTTGCACCAGAGATGTGTTTTACCTAGTCTTCAAGGTAACAGATTTTCAAGTGTTTAGATACCCAAAATTAGCCATCTATAAAATATAGAACAGAACTAGAAGCAGTAGAACCTTTTGCTTAAAGCGCTTTGATTACTTGGCTGTCCTAACACTTTTAATGCCTTTCAAAGCCTGTGTCGCCACAGTTTAAGAGTTGCTTTGGGGAGCTGAATGCTATATACATAGATATACATACACACATTTTTCAGATGTATATATAAATACTGTCTCCATGTTGTTACATCTTTAGGTGTTTTCAGTTTCCCTGTCCAAAATAAGACTTGTCATGTATTTCACTGTGGCATGAAAGATACATCGGAAAAGAAAGATCATGTTCTTTATTTGACCCTTAAATGCAGTCTATTCACTTATAAACATTTATTATCTCAGGAATGGCAGCAGGTGAAGCTCTGCCCCTGCTTTCCAAAGGGAATAACAAAGCCCCCATTACCTTCAAAGGACCTGCAATTTCACACATAGTATCAAAAGAAAGGAGATAGGGGTTTACATTTGCAGAACACCCTGATGCCATTTTTGTCTAAGGAATTATGGAAATTGCATCCTACAACGAACTGCGAACAGAGTTCAGTCCTGGAACTACTTTCCCTAGGGCAATATTGTACTGTTAAGCTGTGGATTAGGTACTTGGAAAGGATTCTGTCTTTGAGAGCCGCAGACCTCCCCTGAATCCTGTGGTTTGCAGTATGGCTGTTCTACTTCTCTGCTAAACAGTATAGCTCAAAATAGTATTGTGCCCCCTCCTCCAACTTCCATTCCAGTTCTTTTTCACTTGTTTTAGAGAAGCAGCTCTCGACTTACAGTATATTAGATGCACTGATACTCATCATCACTCTACCCTTCCTGCTGAAGAAAGATGTGACCCAGTTTGTGGATCTTTCTGTTAATTAATGATAAATAGTCATTACTCTATGGTAATTTGACATTTCTATGGTTTCAGCCTACCACCTCCAGGCACCAGCTTTTTACCTCTTTGAATTCCTCCCTTAAACCTTCCTATTCCCACCGTATAACATTCTTGTATATTAATCACTTATGTCCATAATCACATACAAATTAGTCAGCCTCACCTCTGAAACCTGCCTGGACAAGGCCCTGAGCAACCTGATGTTGTTGGTCCTGCTTTGGGCTAGGCAATCTCCAGAGATGCCTTCCAGCCTCAACTCTCCAGTGGTTCTCTGTTGAATGATCCAAACAATACAAGCCTATTTTAGCTGTATTTCAGATAGTAATAAAAAGTCACTTTTCAGGAAGGCTGCAATCAGTGAATAATAGCAGTAACTTTTATGTGCACAATAGAAACTTGTACTTACAAACACCTTTTCATGCATACCTGAGTATGCTAGACAGATTTGTCCTACATTTGTGAATAATCTCCTAAACCTATCCAAGTTTATAGATAAGAAGTCTGCTGTACATGCCTACATAAATGAATATCAATAAAGAGCTACAGACTGAACCCCACAAGTTTTCCTCATGTGAACTGAACTTCTGCAGTTAATGGAGCTATCCATGTGAGTAAGACTTCTAAGAGCTAATACTACAGGATTAGCCAGATGCAGCACCTTCAATTTTTGTTCATATGCTTGCTTAGATTCATATAAATAGTACCAGCTAGTACTAAGATCTGTCCATTTCCAAGCACTGTGCCACATTTTAATTCCTACACTGTCCCTATTTTGAAGACAGGCAGTAGAAGTGAGTTGCATGCCCACTGTTACAGGTGGCTGGTGTCAGAACAGGATAGACTAGAATAGCTTCTGCCTACCAGTGACGGTTTCAGTGCATCTGGAGCCTAGGTCAACATCAGACAGTAGGCATAGCCATGGTCTGATGAAAAATTTACACACACAGTCTGTTATCTTACAGTCAAAAATCAAATCCTGCTTTCAAATGCAGTGATGTGAATTCAGAATTGTTCTTGGAGAATTAGTTTTCTGATGCTTCACTGGCATGACTGAGAGTAGGATTTGCTGATGCCTCCAAAATGCATGTTGTTATCATCTTGCTGAGAGCATGTTGCATGTTAAAGAGCACAACCCTGAAAAAAGCTTGGTCAGCTAATACTCAGACCTTGTCAAACTGGAGATAATCCCAGAGTGTTGTTATAATATTCACTGTGATAGCATGCAAATTTTCCAGGCCTTTCAGTCACACCAAGTAATGCACATCCATTGGTTAATGCGTATGGATAATTTTTAATAGATTTCTTTGTCTGTAGGTGAGCACTCCTTACCCTGGAAATCAAGAAGCTCTTAATGTCCATGGTGAGTAATTCTTTTCTCGTACCTTGGTTTAAATAAGCTTTTTTTGGTTTTTCTTAGTTAAGTTCTTTTTGCTTTTTCTTGGCTATTGCATAACTGGGTTTGAGGGGAAAAAAAAAAGAAAAAAAAGCTTAGGTCTGCACTTTGAAGACTAAGATTCGTAAATTGAGCAATACAATACAGTTTCCACAAGATCTAATCGTAGAAGCGCTCTGTCACACACGGCTGCACCGAATCATTACTCTCTGCTCTGGCAATGTTCCTAAGATGCAAATTCTAAAATCCACCTGATATTACATCCCACCAAGCAGCCAGGTGGTCTTGTTCCTCCAGTGTTTGACTGATGGTGTCAAAACCACTTCCCTTCTCCAAGTGACTGATAAACAAAAACCATGAGCTCGTAACCAGAGCTCCCATCCTTTTGCTTGAAAGAAAATTATCACAGGCAGGGTCAACACATACTGGCTGCTGGGGTCCCAGAGAATATTGCCGAGGGAAAGAAACAAGCTATTAATGATTCTTTCTGCGAGGGGGTGGTGATTTTTCTGGCGAGACAGAAGAAATGGTTCTCCTCCCTTCACTAGGAAGGTGAGGCCTGTTGAAAAGTAATTTCTGGGGTTCAGGAGTAGCTAGGACAAAAATGTGACAGGCAGACAAAGAAGGAAGTAAGACTAATGGGGAAGGAGGATAAGAAACTCCACACATGAGGACCCTGGGGATATTCTCACAAGGCTGGAGAAGTTTTGTTAGTTTTCACTCCCTTTAATGGAAGGGGATTTCAGGACAATAAAGGGTCAAATCTGTGGGGTACAATGATGCCCTGAATTTGCTTTCTGAATCCTTACCGCTGAATGACTGACTCACCTCTTCAAGTGAAAGCCTAAGTCTTGCGCCTGGCAAACTGTCCGCATTTCTTCGGGGTTATGTCCACAGAACTAAGTCCATAGAGCCTAGGCTGTCCAGTGCTGCTCCTAAATTCAAAGACTCCCAATTGCTTGTGTCCCCACACACACAGGGACTCCAGAAATTTCTCTGTCTGTATTTTTGTTCTTAACAAAGAATCCATGATGTAACAGAATAAATGCGCACAGAGAGCCCCAAGTTCTTCGTTGAAGGCATTTTCCTTAGTTCTAAGAGTTGACTCCGAGCTGATAAAGGACATTCTGCTCTTTTTAGACTTTCGGACTAGGTAAAAGCTTGAAAGTGAGGATTTTGACTATGACAATTTTGTTTAAAACTTGTCGGTTTTATTCAATTAAACTTTATAGTTTCTTTTCTCTGAATGCATACTAATTCTCAACCCAGATAGTAAAACCTAAAGTCACTCCAGCATGCATCCCTTCTTTCTTTGGTTTAAGGAGGAAAAATCACCATTTATGTACAGTTTTCATCCCATTTTAAGAATATTGTAGTGGTCTGACTGTTCTATTCTTGAGCTAGTATTCCACCAGATAAGCACAAAGTGGTCACTTATGGTGCATATGAGGCATTAAAATAAAGGCAAGCCTGCCTCTCTGGTTCAGTGCTTTTGTCCTTCCTCAAACACAGGCTCCAAGGATGGATTCAGTTACTTCTCGAGGGAAACAGGTAGCAATTCTGCACCAAAAAAATGGTGAATGCTGATTGAAATACTGTTGCCTGGACCAAATTTTGTGGAAGTTCTTCAGTTCCAAAGGTAGCAGAAAGTTCTGTCACAGTTTTGCCCCTTCAGAGCTTCCTGGAGCTGGGAAAAAAGTTGGGACATTAAAACAAAGTCCCAGAGCATCCACAGGGAGCAGCCAGCAGTATTCTTATGATCCGGTAGTAGTACACAATGGAGAAGGAGGTCTTCTCAAGATCACAGAGGAAATAAAATCAGTGGTCTTCCTCCTTTTCTTTAACTACTTATAACAAAAAATTATTCCTGCCTATTTATTATACTTTCAGAGTAATTTTGTGGGAAAAAAGCAGTAGTGCAGTCTCTAATATACAGCCTGAACCTGCTTCCCAGTTCCCATGTTCCTGGGAATTAAATCACTGTTGCCATCACTCTGCAAAGGAGTCTGGAGAGTTTACAGTTTAATCAGCAACATAAAATGAGGCCCCACTGCTCTGTCAATAGGCATTTGACCATGGGCTCACAGCTGGAGGCTGGGTCACCAGACAGATTATGGGGAGACCCATGGGAGTATGACCAGGATTCACTTCTTATGGCTGAAAGATGAAAGAGAAGGGCGGAGAGGAACTGTCTGGAAACTTCTGTAGTAACATGGGGCTCTGAAAGGGAAGAAGTCCATCTCATTCCTCTGTATTTGTAGCCATTCTGCACAGCTAGAAGAAGGAAAAAATGCTGTAACTATTTTTCAAACTAAGGCTTTCTTATCAATAAAGTCTTTGTTTATTTCTTACCAATAAAAACTTGTTTATAAGTGGCACCAGCTCATGGAGCATGGACTAGGTACCCAAGGAAGAGATTGTTGCCCCAGTGAAATTCACAAACGTAATCAGATCAGGTTAGAAAAGAGCCAGTGTTCTTAGTGATCCACTGACTCCCAGCATAGCTCACAACTGACCACAGGGCCTGAAGATATACTTCAAGAGATGTGTCTTGTATCTGCTTGTTACTGTACTTCAGCACCCTTCCGGCTCATAACTCACAATAGGACCACCTCACCTTAAACTTGAAAAGGCATTTCTGCCTGAAGGAAGTGGCCATAAGGTGTTACTGTGGCAGAATGATATTATTTTACATGAATTTTGCAAAGATATTAGCAATTACTCAGGCAGAACAAAGAGAGAAATCAGACCTAAGAAGTCTAAATACTCAGGGGTCATTTTACTCAGCTATTTGATAGGGTAAGGTTACCATGAAAGTTGAATAATATCTGGAAAAATGGGTTTATCCAGATGTATTTGGGTGCAATTCTACCCTTAGCTGGATGGAAAATTATGGTAAAAGCATTTTTGTTCTCAGAGAACATTTTCTTCATTATTAATGCTTTTATGACATGAAGGAGCAATAAACGATAACATTTTTGACATTCACAGCTGCAGATATTATCATTTATTGGTTTGGTTTGAAGTCTGGAGATAGTAGAACATGTGGCATCAAACGCAGAGCCATAACTCAAGAACAGTTTCTACATTTGTCCCAGTGAATTTCCCAACTGCGGTGAGAACAGGTTTGTTCAGAGGGTCTTAGGCTAGGCTAGGGAGAGTGAAAGATTGACTTGTAAGAGAGAGATTGTCTTGCACATGTTGGGGTTGATACGAGAGGACAATGAGGCAGCCATTCAATGTTCATGAGGAGAGTGAGACGAGCATGTAGGGACTGAAGCCACGTGCCCCACATGTATGGAAAAGTCTGCTCTCGCCTTGGGTGGTTTGATTGTCACTGCTATAGTCTCTGCTGTTTGCAAGTTCTCATGAATTTGTGATGCTTTTATGGCAGGTGCTAAAGCAAACAGAGATTCCTGGGGGCTGCGCAGCTCAGCGGACTTAAAAGGAGAAAAGGGAGACAGAGGTGCTCCAGGACCACCAGGTACACTAAATCTGATATGTCACTGACATCCTGAAAAGGATTACATGTTTAACTTAAAAAGCAATTCAACGAAGTACTTTGATGCTTACCCTGGCAGATTTACCTGCCTAAAGACGTACACCTAGGTTCCTTGCCGAACTGACACACAGAACAACAAAGCCCATAACGTTATCAAAAATGTCTTCTGAAAAGAAGTATCTGTACTGCACATTTGTAAGTATTATGAAATTGTTATGTGCAAGAACAGATATTGAAATGTAACTGGCTGGTCAGAGATTTTTTGAAATCTTAGAAGGACATAATTTCCAATTCCTGAGACATCATTTTGTTGTCGGTCTTTTTGAGCCAGTTGGGCTAAAATCCAGTGCTTCCCATTTCAGGGCAACACACCTCTGCATTCTGAGTTCAAGGCAGTAATTTCTTGGTGACAGTCCCACTTCCAGCTGGATCTGGAAATGTATGATTTCCATTTCAACCAACTTTTTAATATTCTATGCTTTATTTGTGATAATCATGAAATGTCTGTGTGAACTAAAAATGCCAATTCACTGGTGGTAGGAACATCATAACAGATGTTCCTCCCCAAAGATTTACTTTTCTGTATGAAAAAGTTGATACACATTGCTAATGCTTACACATTCAAAAATAGTTAGAGAAACAAGCATCTATTTGAAAAGACTGCTATTACAGACTCTTCCTTTTCTATACATTTTTTGAAATCTCATATACTGAGATAAGGCTTTGGTCAGTGCCAGAAATCATTTGAAATAGAAGAAGCAGTATATCAGATTAATGTTGCTGTACCATATTTATAATCTTTGTCAATTATGTGTTGATAATAAATACAAAACTACATATATATGGATACTTTTGTCTTTGTTCCAAAGACACAGTTCTGTTGATGGAAGATGATATTTTGGTTATTTTTAAGAGGATATCTGTTTGTACTAATAAAATCCATTTTCTTGTCTTGTCCTCATTACTTTTTATTTTGATTAATATCCAGTGCCTAAAAATAAGTGGTTAGTGCTTCCTAGTCATCAATAAACTTGTAAAAAGAAGAAGGAAGAAGCATTCCTAAACAGAAATTAAGAAAATTTTCTTTTCTGTGCTGGTTTATCTACCACAAACATGTTGGTTCCTTCCCAGGTTCCATATTTAATGAAAATTAATGTCCTACAAGTATTTTTGCCTATACCTGATGATTTGAAGTGCTTCAGAAGGAGAGGATTAGGAGAGGATTATGCTTATCATCTTGTTGTAAAACTGCAGCTAGTGAAGGATAGTGAAAATAACACAAGAATTCTGGTTAAACTGAAAACTGAATTCACCTTTCTCCTAAAATAAAAGAGATTTATACATTTGCTAACCGAATCCAAACAGATCAACTAGCTTCAATATTTTGTGAAGTTAAAATCTGTTAACTAAGACAAATTCTGTTGCTGCTGTAAAAAATACTCCTGTTTGGTTCTTGTTTGTTGATGTAGTTGCTAAAATATACTTTTATACAAACCAGTTCTCTGGGTCTCACAGGTATCCACATAATCATTGACAGTGAAAATTCACAAGCCATAAGTTGCAGGATAGTGGAACATGATTAAAGTACAGGACTTTTTCAAAACCTTCTCTGAGGGACAGATGGCTGAAGCTCCTTCCACTGCAATATCTGTTGAGTTCCAGCAATCAGGAAAGGTTTCTGAACTGTGCTACTTGTCCATGCAGTGGATTTATTCTTTCTTTTCACAAAATGTCTCCTCTCCAACCTTACAAACAGGCTCTATTAATTGACAGTATGCAAAAATGTGAAGCCAATGGAGAAAGTGCGTAAATGGCAGGCCACACTTTTATTTAGCTACTCTGTAGAGAGTCAGGCATAGTAAGTATCCAGAGCATAGGTGCTATGTTCCAACCACATGGGCAGTGCTCCAGCACAACCCCAGTGTTTCTAGCTGGAGGAACACAGTCCTGAGCCTTGTAACAAAACACACTTAGAAATAGAGGAGGAGACTTCACTGTATCATAGTCTCACACCCATGATCACACCTAAGGCTGAAGATCTGCTAATTGAAAATGCAGTGTTTATTGCAGTGTGCTGGCCCTTGATCGTAGTCAACCCCCTTCCTTCCTGTGGGTCATTCCCCAAAAGACCAACCTGGCATTGTGGACAAGTTTTCACACTCCTCCAAATCCACCCTTGGCTTGTTTGTCCTGAGACCTTCTGTTCTGTATCAAGAAGAAGTTTCACCCTTTTCTCTGTGAATCCTGGAAGGAATGGAGCTAAAGGAAAATCAGTGAGGTGGAGCAAGATGACTTCTCGCTGGGCAAGCATTGACTCTGGTAATAAGTGAGTTCTGTTGCTCCAGAGGTGAAGTTAATTTCTAGATCAGATCCCAGATCTGAAAGCACTGTAGCTTCCCATTTTCTAAAAGAAAGGTCACCAAAGTTCTGTGACTTTATGATTGTTGGGAGGGCATGATTTTGCCATTGATTATGCAACGCAAACTGCTGTTAGTCTGCTTCAGCAGTATCTGAAAACAAACTGAAATGAAACTGTCTGATTCAGATTTTTTGCTTCCACTTTGAGTGGTGATCTCCCTTTTCCTCATGTACCTTGCCCAGGCGTAGTCTTCTTGCTGGTCATCCTAGAAAGATCTCAGATTTTGCCCAATGTAGAGACTAATACTAAGCAATATCTGAGAAGGACACCTACCATTCCATTCCACCTGGCTATTCCCCATCCCCTCACATGGATCAAGCAAATCACTGCAGCGAGCTATAATTGGCGGGGTTGGAATAAAATTGAAATAGCTGCCATAGAAGGAGTACATTTCTGTCCCAGAGTGCAGATATATACAATTTCTATTTGAGTTAATTTTATCTGAGATCGCATACTGAGACCTGAGCCCTGTGGCTGGCATAGGGTTGGACCCAAAGATCTCAAAAATTAATCAGAACACTTCTGAAGAAAATGCATCAAGCTGTTATGGGCAGCTGTAAAACAGTCCCTTTTCCAAGTGTATGCCAAACAGAGACTATCTGAAGGCTTTTTAGACTTTTTGTGCTGGCCTGACAGCTTTGGTTAACCACCATTGGCAGACAACACACCATGGGTGGTATAACCATTAATACAGCTGCTGGGTTTTGTTGCAGAAAAATGTCAAGGAACAATTAATTATTCTATGATCAGCAGCATGGAATTAACGCTGTTTCTTTCTCTTGTCAGTTATGATACTGCCCTTGCATGAAAGATAATGCAACTACTGATTGCCCGCTCCACTGCCGGCAAAACTTATGGAAAGCTTTTCTTTTACCCTGGTTTCCAGCAAAGGCATTAATTTGGATGCTTCTCTTTCACCCTCTGCCCAGCTGCCATTTTTTTCGGAGAACTGGGAATTTGTCATCTTTGAGTCTTCTTTGCTTTCAAATTTGTCTGAAATTCACAATCAGATTCAGAAATTAAGGTGGAGAAGTGACAGACAACATAGGGCATGTAAGCCTGGCTATGTTAGGAAACCAAACTAAAAATATCTGTTAGATTTAAAGGTTAATGTTATTATTGTAAATAATTTTCTTTAAGCTCCTAAACCAGTAATATCCAAAGCAGTGCTTTTAAAAAGAAAATTACAGATAATTATTGTACTTTATGTATTTTCTTCGTTTTCCAGGTCCACCTCTGCCTCCATCATATTTCAGCCACTTTATTAATAGCATAAAGGTAATTATATCCCATTTGTGTTTAAGTTCTGTTAAGCTCTTTTTAAAGTGTACTTCACTATGAATTAAGCATAAAACAGTATAGCATGGTGAAATATACAAAACAGATAAGAGCATCAGCAGTTACAAATGATATTCATTTCTTAAAGTCCAGCTGCATAGACAAGTTTATTACAAGTATAGAGATAGCAGATGTCAGTAGTATATAAAGATTACTTTTGAAAAAACTTTATTACTGAGGCTTTTTACCTTCCCGGTGGTATTAAAGTGAGTCATAATTCACTGTTACCTAACATAAGTTGGTATAAATTATCTGCCATAAATGAATGCTTTTGTTTCCAGGCCAGCTCAGGTAAGAGACATCTATTACCTAAAGGGCTTCTAGAAAAATTTAGCAACAATTAACACATGGGGGGGGTGTGGGGGAAATCACTTCTGTGTAATACTATTTATCTTTTAAGCACACTGACTAAACTAAGTTAAAGTGATGGAAACTACTGTTCCTGGAATCTCTTACAAGAAAGTATATCCGTATCTTGATGTATTTCGTCTCTCTCTGTTTCATTATTCTCCTGACTACTTCAAGTGACAAAAATGAATACCAATTATTTTAATTATTTTAATTTACCAATTATTTAATACCAACATTATTTTAAATGTTTTTAAGTGAACAAGGCTCTTTATCAATACAAGTTCTGAAAAAAAATTTAATCAAGTTATCATTTAATGATGCCACCAAAAGCAGTATACCGTCAGTTTCTTTGAAGGATGCTTAGTGCCTTCTGGTTTTCAGATTTTGTTTCTCCTTGGCTGAGTGCACCTAAGTTATTCCTGTGACATAAAGTGCCTCATGCATGCATGGCAGAGTTGATACGGCTTCTTTGATCTTATAGAGTAGTGTCTGTAGCTTTACAGCTTTAGCTACAGAGAACTCATCTTTCATCTAGTCCTTCATCTCTGCAAAATGGCATGCCATACAGAAAGCTTTATAGTCCTGTTCACTGGGAAACAAAAAAGAAGAGTCAGAGGAGGACCTATACATAGCCATCTCTACTGGCTTTCTGCAGCTACCTGCCATTCTTGCTTTGCATTTTGCCTCTTCTATTCACAGGTTTATTTCTCAGAATGGGGAAACAAAGTAGACCAAAAAAAGTTGAACGAAAAAAAGAGCAGACAAACAGAAGGAAATAATGCAAGGAGGAACCTACAATTGCTGTGGCTCATTTTGCACAGAGAGATAATGACCTAGTATTTAAACACTTCTTCTTACCTACCACTCTGTTCCCCAAACTAAGTGATAACAGTGAAGGACAGGAGCAGACATGAAGTTCAAACTGTCTGCAATTTTGTGTGGTGTCTCTTCTGTTATCCTGGTACACACCCCTGCCCTCCTCTCTCTACTTATACACAGTACTCTTCACTTTGCCACATACGTTTAAATATCTGTCCATTCCATGTCAATCTTGCTTTGCTTTTTCCTTGGTGATGGAGAAAAGTGTAAAGCCAGGCTTTTGTGCTTCCTCCGACTCTCTCTTTGCCTCCAGCTACAGCACAGAACAAGGTTTTGCTGGGTAGAATAGCAGGAAAAAGAAACAGAGGCATTTTCTCTGCCTCCACCTAACCCCACCTCCTCCAGCCTCTGCCCTGAGAAAGCCTTGCAGCCTCCATAGAGAAAGCATTCCTTTTCATTCCCTATCACTGAAGAAGGAAGTGATGTCAAAAGGATTTTAAGCAGATGCTTTTCTTTATTAAGCTCAGAGATTTCACGTAGCTTTAAAAGATCAGTGTATAGAGTCCTGATCTCAGTTCAGCTCAATGTTTTAAAATATATTCTCTTTAAAGGGTGAAAAAGGAGACAACGGAGTCACTGGTGCGAAAGGAGAAAAAGGAGAACCAAATGGAGGGTTTTTTCTGACAGGACCTCCTGGACCACCTGGAAGGCCAGGATTAGTTGTAAGTCACGCAAGTTGTAGAATAGGATTAGTTGTAAGTCACGCAACTTGTAGAATAGGAATATTTGTGGGTAACCATTGTTTTAATTTAGAAGGCACTAAAAAGAGACAAATACCAAGATGATGCTAAGAACTATATAAAAACTCATATGCTAACCTTTAGGTGAATACGAGAGAGTTTCATCAGGCGTAAACACAGACACTTCATTGCTGTGCACAGAATTAATTTGCTATGAAAAATTGATGCAATGTTATGCTCAGCTGTCTAATCCAATATGTCAGTATGTAGACTCATGCTATTAATAGCATTACAAATCAAGGCAGTATATACTATAAGTACTACTACTTATATCCCCATAAGGGCCAAAATAGGCTATATAAAGTTAGACAGAGGCTGACTTGAAAATTATTGGCCATCTAAATAATTAATCTTATTTTCTATTCCAGTAACCCAAAACCATGAATGAAAAGTGCAGTGTGTACCCATCCAGGTCATTCCTATAAAATTCAGCCACTGTCTAATTTCTACCTAGTTTTATCTTCTGTAGTTGCCACCACAGCTGCTTTGGAATCAAATGCACTAATTCTTTGGAAGCTAGTTTATCCCTGAGATCTGTCAACAGATGTGTGCATTGCATTACTCTGTTGTCATGTTCTGTGCCAAAGAGTGTGAATGGGTGGGTCACAGCAGAAGATGAAGTATTAGGATGGCAAGCCCACCTTCAAAAATCCCCCTGGAACTATTCCACATTGCTGAGAACCACCTGCCTGTTTAGAAACTGTTTCACTGGGAGGAAGGAGTTGTATGGCACAGCTGAGATCCATCAGAGACTGAGCTCTCCTAGTCCAGGGTCCAAAAACTGTTCCGTGTATACAGGGCAGTTTGAGCAGAAGGAGCACGAGCCCTCCTCCTTCAGGCTGAAGACACACTGCTAAACTGGAAACATAGAGTTGGAGCCTTTTAAATCTGGAAGACTGGCAGCTGGAGAGCTCAAGGGATATGAGCTGACATTTGGTCACTGGCATAGACACACTTTATATTAAAGCTTTCCACCATGTACCCTCTGACAAACTCTTATCTTATAAGCACATCAAAGCGACTAGTCTCAGCATGAGCAGAGTTGAGATACAGGACTTTGAGAGTACCGTTGAGAGTTTTGCAGATATCAGCTACTCGGGAATAGGTGCAAGAACTTCAGAAAGCTTTCTGAAACTTAAATTCTTTAATTTAGTTTAGTATATGGTCAATTTTTTAATTTTCCATTAATATCCATGCCTCCTTGAAGAAAATTACATACAGACTCATGTCTCAACAGTGGTGTGGTGGCAGGCCTTCGGAAAACATTGCCACCAGAGATGAAGGCCCTGCAGCAATGAAACTGATACATTCAAAGAAATACTTTTTATCACTGATAGGGACCAAAAGGGGATTCAGTTGTTGGACCCAGAGGACCTCCGGGGTTACCTGGCCTGCCCGGCTTACCAGGCTATGGAAAAATTGGACCTCCTGGCCCACCTGGCCCACCAGGCCCACCAGGACCCACTGCAATATATGGCTCAGGTGAGAGGGTGTGATTTTGCTTTCCACTGTATGTGCAAGTGCATAGGCATGCGCCCACACATTGCCACTTCCTTTACATCCCTGTTGTTCCATCTGCCCACCCACTCCACACACCTGGAATGGGTTGCTCCCCTCTCTCCCCCTGCCCTCTACCCATTTCTCCTGGGGAGTGAGTTGGAACTGGAGCACAAAAGGGACAATTTCTCTGCAAACAGTTTTCACCGACTAGTGCCATGGGACTGCTATTACATGAAAAAACTTACTGTGGATGTGGCTGCGAGACATAACATATATAACAGAGACAGGCTGCCTTGAGAGCTTTGCAAAATCTATGAAGTTGAGCAGTTGGCTAAATTTGGGAAGATGTTAATGTAGGTGAGGTTGCTCTTCTTGTGGTGAATGGAGTTAAATCCAGTTGGTGGCCAGTCACAAGTGGTGTTCCCCAGGGCTCAGTACTGGGGCCAGTTCTGTTTAATATCTTCATCAATGATCTGGACAAGGGGATTGAGTGCACCCTCACTAAGTTTGCGGATGACACCAAGTTGGGAGGGAGGGTTGATCTGCTCAAGGGAAGGAAGGCTCTACAGAGGGATCTGGACAGGCTGGATCATTGGGCCGAGGCCAATTGTATGAGGTTCAACAAGGCCAAGTGCCAGGTCCTGCACTTGGGTCACAACAACCCCATGCAACGCTACAGGCTTGGGGAAGAGTGGCTGGAAAGCTGCCAGACAGAAAAGGACCTGGGGGTGTTGGTTGACAGCCGGCTGAATATGAGCCAGCAGTGTGCCCAGGCGGCCAAAAAGGCCAATGACATCCTGGCCTGTATCGGAAACCGTGTGGCCAGCAGGAGCAGGGAAGTGATCGTCCCCCTGGACTCGGCACCGGTGAGGCCACACCTTGAGTACTGTGTTCGGTTTTGGGCCCCTCACTACAGGAAAGACATTGAGGTGCTGGAGCATGTCCAGAGAAGGGCAACGAAGCTGGTGAGGGGCCTGGAGCACAAGTCTTCTGAGGAGCGGCTGAGGGAACTGGGGTTGTTTATCTTGGAGAAAAGGAGTCTGAGGGGAGACCTTCTCACTCTCTACAACTACCTGAAAGGAGGTTGTAGTGAGGTGGGGGTCGGTCTCCTCTCCCAAGTGACAAGCAATAGGATGAGAGGAAATGGCCTTAAATTGCACCAGGGGAGATTTAGATTGGATATTAGGAAATATTTCTTCACTGAAAGGGTTGTCAGACATTGGAACAGGCTGCCCAGGGAAGCAGTTGAGTCACCATCCCTGGAGGTATTTAAAAGACATGTAGATGTGGTGCTTAGGGACATGGTTTAGTGGTGGACTTGGCAGTATTAGTTAACAGTTGGACCTGATGATCTTAAAGGTCTTTTCCAACCTAAATGATTCTATGTTTCTATGATATAGATGATATATCTCTGTATAAAGGCAGTACCCACAGTAGAGTTTAGGTCTAGAATGAAACTGCTGGAGAACTGCTTCCAAAAACTAGTTGTTATGCAAATGCCAAATAGAAACAAAACTTTGGGAGGGTTGGTTACTGTACCTTTAATGATTTTCAATTTACTGGATTAGAAAAGGAGTAAAATGTAACACAAATGGTCACATCAAGGGACGAACTTTGCTAACAAGGTGGCACTGGAGCTTCAGGTGGATTATCTCAAACTTGTATCAAAGGGAATACGTGGCTATAAACCAAGTGTCACAGTTCAAGACATTTGTGCTTTTGACTCCTCTTGGGTCACAGGTCTGCTAGTGACAAGCCTCATACTGTTAATGTCCAGCCCTTAGACTAGGTTCTGGTGGATGGGGTCCTGGGCTCCTCTGACATTCCTCAAGAGGTTAGCCTGAGCGAGCGACTCTTGATTCCTCCCTCTGGCCAGGTAAATTCAGCCAGGTAAAACCAGGACAAAACATTCCTTAATCTCAGCTGAACACAGCATAATAACAGAAAGGGAATTGTTAGCTGAATAGAGAGGCTATAATGCAGATCCGTCCGGCCTAAAATTTGGGCAGGTCTAGCTAATACAGATCTCCATTCCTGAGAACTAGCAATCAGTCTGTTTCCCCACAAGACCCGTGTCTCCAGTATGCTGGTTTGGGGAGCAGACCTCTCGATCTCCAATTTGTTCTCTCCAGGTATTTCTTGAACCTGGTCAGACTGGTTTATACAGTTGCCCAGAGACAAGGTGAGACTTCCAATCTGTCATTCAGTAAATACCATTGAGTGTCTATCAGAAGTGTTCATCCTCTGAAGAATATTTGAGAAAGAAGAAATCCTTAATATGTTCGATGTTGGAACATAGGCCTGTACCTGAATTAGCCCCTGATCATCATAATATGGGCAGATCCTCAGCACCTGTAAAGTCCATAAAGGCTTTCAGGTCTTTTCCTCTGTAATTTATATTAAGCACATCTGAATATTAGCTAAACGACCCAGTCAGATAAAACAAATTATTAGTACTCCATCCCTATACTTTTGCTTATCCTCTCTGCCATTAGTCTTCATCATCCTTCTACACATTTTCCTCTTTGCTTCGTAAGAAGCTTCTTTAGGCAGAACACCAATGGATGTTCATTTTACTAAATGTTATGAACACAGATGCAGCCTCCTAATTGAAGAGTTACAGATCAGTAAAATGCAGGCTCTGGAATGCAGCAGTGCTCTCGAGGTTAGCCTTTACTGACTCTTCAATGGTTCAA
Organism: Pandion haliaetus; assembly: GCA_013401275.1. NCBI lineage: Eukaryota > Metazoa > Chordata > Aves > Accipitriformes > Pandionidae > Pandion > Pandion haliaetus. The sequence continues at coordinate 41,066 of VYZV01006698.1, read as the reverse complement.
ACTATATTTTAAAAATGTATCTTACAACCCTTTATTCAGACTATCAAACTACTTCAGAGTGGAAAGATAAAATAAAAGAGAAGATAGGCGATACTTTTTCTTCACTGAATATATTTGTGGGGGTAGAAGAGAATCTATAGCTCCACTTTCACTGAAGATCACTGTGATCCTGATTCCCTTGAAAATCATGAAGGCAGAAGATATGCTCCTGCTTATCTTCTGTTCCTCCCCTTCAGCCTGTTTAGTTCCTGTATCCAGTAACCTGTGGATAAGTGGACTTTGGTTATTGTGGGGAGGGCTACAGATGTGCTCACCAAAATCACTCCAAAGAGTGGTTTCAGAGAATATTCCTACATTCCTCCATTTCTGCTTCACTTTTGAAGAGCAATTCTGTCCATGTTTGGGATTATAGCACTGTTGGCATAGCTAAGAGCAGCTGAACACCGTTTTCAAGTGCCCAGCAAGGTAGGAATTGGGGAGTGGTTAGGAGCTGAACCTTGCAGTTCTTTGTGCATGTTTCATACTCCAGATTCACCAGCATGCTAAGACATGCCAGACTTCCCCATGCTCAGGTAGTTTGACAACTATCCACCAACTATTAGACCTCTTTCTTCCAGGTCACACTACCTCTCGTCATGCCCTATTGTTCCTAATCAGATTTCTTCCTTTTATATTCCCTCCCAGCAGTATACTAGTGTACTCATCTGGATACCCCTGGTCCTGTTTTGTTGCCCCCTTTTGCATCTCTCTTTTCCTCTACAGAAAGAATTTCTACTTACAGTTAATACAAGATCTGCCCAGATCTCAGCTACACAGCCCTGCTGGAACACACCATGATGCTCAGCAGGGTCCGTGTGTAGAAGCTCTTTCTTCTAAACAGCTTCAGAGTTCCATTATCATGATAAGTATTTGCATGAGATGCTTGCTTTCAGTCTTCCATATCTTTCCTTCTTTCCTTCCTTAAAAGAAAGGAGTTTTTACTCCAGAAAACAGGGACTTTCAGGTCAAGAGGAAGAAATTCAGTTTCAGAGTAGAGACAGGTACTAGAAGTTGTGGACCACAGTCTTAGAAGTTCACGTTATACCACTGGAGAATTCTTTGTTGCTTTGAAACATAAGCTGAGCTTACACTCATGAATTTTTTATCTAAGGAAAAGTTCATTTTTGTTTACTTTTAGAGCAAAAGATCTAATGACTGCCTCAAAGCCTATATGGGCAGGAGCTAAAAGTTCTTCCTCTTCCATATGCACATCATTAGCAGCTAGCAGAAGAGCATTCTGGTCAATTTAAGTGGATATGGTTCTTCATCTGCAGAGTATCTACAACATATTGCAATCTGTTGCCCTTAACCTCCCAAATAACAGAAAAGAGATTAAGTCTCACCATTGCTTTTAAAAAAATCCTTAGAATGCATTTTCTGTAGTTGGCTTGAACACAGCTATTCAGAACTTGACTCTGTGAGGCCTATGGCTATTTAAAGCTCCCACTATTCCTGGACACCAGCACTAAGTCCTTTCTTTATGTCACTCACCTTCTCTCTCAAGAAAGATGACCTTCAACATGTATTGTATGCTTGTTTTATTTTAGCAGCTGCAATGCCTGGGCCACCAGGTCCTCCTGGAGAGCCAGGGTCACCTGCAACCAGGAATCTGGTAAGACAGCAAAATAAGGAGGTTTGCCATTGAAACCTTGCTTCAAATATTTTGGTGGTCATTGGTAGCTCTGGGAGAGGAGGGAAAGCTCCATCCTGTGTTTTTGTTTATTAGAATGTTTTCTGGTTTTCTGAACCTCCTAAGTTTTCAGCAAGGAATCCATATAGCTGGGAAAAGTGACGAGAGGAGAAGTCTGTCCATTGCCTTATTAGTAACAGCCTATTCAAACAAATGCAAAGACTGATGGCATGCTAAAGTAACGGAAAGGTGCATATTCCACGTTCAAAGCAATGTCTCTGAAAGAGTATGGCAACTTACCATGCTGAGATATTAGAATAACTACTGAATGCCCAGTTTCTGCGAAAAAAACAGTTTAAAACCCAGTAATATAGGTCATTTGATTCTAAGAAGAAAACTGTAGATCGCCCTAGAATATCTAAAAATTGCCGTGCCAGAGAATACAGACAAATTTAACTTTTTCCTTTTCTTACTGCATGAATCAAATCAGAATTGTATCCCAGATATCCATGCAGTAAAAATGACAGCTAAGAATTCTGTCTTGTTAATTTCTAAATTAAATATTTGTAGTTTCTGAAAAAAAACATTATTCAAGCTAGCAGAGGGGGTTCATTGCAATTTTTTCCTTTTCCACATTCTCACATTATGGTAGAAAAGCAAATTCGCTGGATATCTTTGGCAATCATTTGAGAATGTACTAATAAGCAAGCAGACTTTCAGATCATCTACCTCATATCAAATGAACTAGCAAGAATCTGAGTGCAAGTTTCTTAAGGCCTTCCCACCATAGAGTCGTACCTCTGCTAAGTGCCTTTTCTCATAGAAATTCAGGACCTGACAATGATTACAGATCACGGGAGAAACAGATGTTCAAAGACTGGTGCCCCAAGGTAGAGGACTGTAGTTACAGGCTGGGAGCTACTGTCTTAGATAGGAGATCCAAGCCCACTTAGGTCAAAACCAACCTTAAAAAACAATATGCAAATCTATAGTCAGGTCTGCATGATTCATAAAGCATTAATATGCCTTCTGACACTGAAAAAATCAGAAAGAAATTACACTCAAGTGTCCAGAAATATACTCTCAAGAAACTTGCCCCTGATTTTACACTAACTGCAATTATCAAACAAGATTGTAGAAGCAAACCATCTTAGAGAGGACTGTGTTCTTATCTTCAGGTGACAAAGACAGAGGTAATAGGTGCAATGTCCATATCAGACATCAATTTAAGCCTCGTGATGATCTATAAAAGAGAAATTAAAAATACTTGCTGTGTAAACTAGCAGAATCTGGAAACATAACAAAAGGGATGGAAGAAAACACCCTTAAAGAAAAGAGATCACAACACTAAGAAAAATCTAACAGCAGCAAGCATATCTAAATTGTGTGTGGTATTTATAAGCCTTATCAAATCTCTTCTGAACTCTGCCATTTTGATCTAATATGCTAAACTGTAGAGATGCAATGATTTTCACTCTGTGCAAAATTAATTATTGGTGTAGCTCTACTACAGTCTAGAGAATGCTGATGCTGGTATGCCAATGTAGCAAGATATTCATGTCATGGAAGCTTTTTGTATGAAATGATGTAAAACTGACTTTATGAGCATTTCCTGCAGAAGCCTTGACATTTATGTGTTCAAACAAGACCTCAATTTAACTATTTAACTTGCAAAATGTTTCGTGTGTCTGATGAAGCCTGTTTCATTTTCCTACTTGACAGGTTACGACATTCCAAAACATTGAGGGTATGTTGGAAAAAGTTCATTTTGTAGCAGAAGGTACGCTAATCTATCTGAGTGAAACCAGTGAGGTTTTTATCCGTGTTCGAAATGGATGGAGAAAATTGCAGGTACTATTACACTGCGTCCTAATCCTTTCCAACTCCCTTACTCAAAATGGAGTTGTTGCAGAACTTTTTTTACAGGGGTGGAGAAGTATGGATGCAAAGATGCCTTTTTTTAGTTCAGAAGCTCCTGGTGATATGGTTTTGTTTGCTTTTCCTTTTGGGTTCTTTCAGCTTGGTGAGCTAATTCCTGTCCCTGCTGACAGCCTTCCGCCTCCAGCCATGTCAAGCCATGTAAGTACAAAGTATTGGACTGTGAAAAACTGAGTCTAAATGTGCAAAATGGGTAATACACTTGGCAGAAGTTGCAGGTAGATCCCTCCACAACATGATCTTGCACTGAGACTTGTCGGTTCAAAATAAGCCTCCTACCACTACATAAGCTTGCAAGTTGGTTTGCGCTGACCAGTCATCTGTTTCCATTATCTTCTGAGACTCCAAACACTACAGAGACAAAGCAGCATCTACAAAAAGCAGAACCAAGCAGGCTGCCTACAAAAAAAAAACCAAAACAAAACAAAAAGACAACCCCAACAGTATTCTGTTCCATAACACTGAAGTCAGTCATATCAAGCCCTGGTCCCTTTCAAGGAAACTCAGAAAAGTGTTTCTGAAAAGCAGGTTTTCTTTAAAAGATTATAGTCCTGTATTCAGGGAACATCATCATCACCTGCATGTAGCTTATCTGACAGCATGCCTGAGGGTCTATTCTAAAGCCTCAGTTGTTAGTTTGTACCTGACCCCATTCTGCAAGTTACTGTACCAACCTTCATGTGACTATGCTGTCTGTCCCAAAAAATCGCAGGATGAAAACCAAGAAGCGGCGAAGGGGATAGAGAACAGTCTCGTCGATGACAGGTTAATTGATCTGACTGCTGAGATAATGAAAGGGCAAGAGAGTGCTAGGAAGGAGCAGCGAGAAGGAAGATGGCCAGAAAGAAATTTAAAAAAGTTAGAGTAGGTCAGAGAGAAGTGCACTTAGCACACTGGGAAAATGTCTAGACCTCTTGTTATAAGAAATCGTCTGCAGCCTCCAGCTGACCCCACATGAGTTTCCCAACCAGTACAGTCAGCGGCTTGTTACTCATACTTACCATAACTAGAGAAGAAAACTGCTGTTCTTGAAACAGCTCTGAAGATCATCAACCTTCTGGTCTCTACGTGCCAATAGCTCAGGAAAGGGAATTACCGAGGCCTAGAGAAATATTCCCATCCACTACATTTTCTGTTTCCACATCCTCCTCACCCTTTCAGTTTTCATTTTCCTGAACTGGTCTTCTGCTCTGGCCAAGAGCAGGCTGCTTCCATGCAGGACTGCAGATACCATCTGGCGTGGACACCAGCTCTGGCAGAGCACTAGAAATGGGTCTAGCAAAGCAACTCTGGCCAGGACAGCTTTCAAACACATATTTATGTGACACACCAAATTGATGATATATAGATAAATTATTCTGGCTACACGGTTTGGGTTTATTTTTCAGGGGCAGGACAGTTTCCGGTTCTCCGGTGTTCAATGTTTGCTTTATTTAGAAAATTATTGTGTCTAAAATTCTGATCTGAGTAACATCTTTAACATATCTGTTTGCATGTGTTAAAATAACAGGGATTTCAGTCTCTTCCAGCACTGACTCCACTATCAAATATGAACAATGGAAAACCAGCAGTAAGTATGAGATCTGTATTGCAACTGCATAGCTGTGGTTTGAAACATGACAGTTTGCATCTTGAGGGAGTCTTGTGATATTTCCTCTTCAAATTCACAGGTTTTACTTTAGAAATCTACAATTACACTTCTTGAACTGGTTTAGACATCTCAGAGACAATTTTAAATTTTTTCCTCCAGATTGATTTTAATCATCCTAGCCTCTTTCCTATNGGAACTATTCTATTAAAAAAAAAAAAAAAAAAAAAAAAAAAAAAAAATCCTGCTTCTGAGTTAGGAATACCTCTTCACTTAGTGATTGTACCTACAACACACAGTAGTTTTTAAGTTAAAAATAGTGTTACAGTTAAACCATTAAAATATTCGTTAGAATATTTTCTATCTTCATAGTACTGCTTGCTTTAGATAGACGTTTTAGAATCTAAGCCTTCATTTAAAATACTTTAAAATATTTAAACAAAGCAAGGAGTTATATCTAAAAAAACCCAACCCCCAAAAAACCCCTAAGAATTCAAAAATGCGGATTAGTTCTTGCATCTGTACTGTTTGCCTTCAGCATGCTACTTCTTGTATTTGATAACAGTGAGTTTTTAAATGGTATATGGGCACTTCTTACTACTTACTTCCATGCTTGTAGGATTTCGGATTTTGTTTCTGTGATAACTCCAAGACTTCTGCTGGAAAATATTAGCTGCTTTTACAAGAATTTTATTTTTTAGGAGTATATAATCTTCATGGTTTCCTTAATGTTCAAAGAAAAATAGGTATTTCTGCTATGGGTCTCCTAGCTTTAAGAAATTTAATGTTATGGCAGCAAATAACTTTCCTACCTGGTATGGAAGGTACTAGTTCTTGTGCTGGCAGGAGGAGGCAGGGTCTAGTTTGTTTCCAGTATATGTCTTCCTAGTATAATAAACTTTAAAAAAAACGGTGGCTTTTCTTCTTTTTTTCTCCAGCTGCATCTGGTGGCTTTAAACTTGCCATTTTCCGGTGACGTGCGAGCAGATTTTCAGTGTTTTCAACAGGCCCAACTAGCAGGTTTGACGTCTACCTATAGAGCCTTCCTCTCATCACATTTGCAAGATTTGGCCACAGTTGTCAGAAAAACAGACCGATACCATTTACCAATAGTCAATCTTAAGGTAAAAATGAGTGCTTAGTACTTGTTATATTAGGATAGGCTGTAGGTGCCCTAAAATCTTGGAAAATTGCAAAAGCAGGAAGTTTCAACCCAAACTGCATTTTATAAAGCAGCAGCTTTGCTTCATGTTTTGGAGTCGTGTTCAAGAACCAAAGAAGTAGTGATGAAGTAGAAAGCTACCTTTGCTTTTTCAAGGGTTGCTTTTTTCAATATCCTGAGGCTAATGGTAGAAATAAGGCTATGAGAACAGCCTGCTTTGAGCAGACTGCTGACAGTATGATGTTCAGCTTTCTGGATATTGTTTATATCAGCAGGGAAAGTGCATCCTCATTTCTGAAAGCTAGCTATTGTGTTCTACCTTGTAGTATGATCACAGAGCATAGTTATTGTGTTCTACCTTGTAGTATGATCACAGAGCATAGTAGGCTAAAATGCCTATTTTTCTCATTTCTAAAGATAAAGGCAAATTCTGTGCTTGGGAGCGGTGCTGGATTTACCCCAATGAAACTGAGAGGAGAGTCGAGCATGAGTCATTTTGCGGTCTCACATAAACAGACGCACTCTAAAACTGAGGAAAACAAACCATGTCTCTGTAGCATTGGCTGGCTCCCAGAACAAACAGCCAAAGAAACCTACAGGAATAACACGTGATGCTTGGAACATGCTGAATGGATGCTACTCTGAAGTGCATGCAAATACAGAGCCTTGGAGACAAATTTGTAAGGACAATATTGTTTCAACTTTGACTGGCAAAACTCAAAAGCAGGTTGAGCGGTAGCCTGCTGCAAAGCTTTTGCCTTGAACATTTGCAACACTTTTCACAAAATTGTGACCTCAACAGAAGTTCCAATACAAATTATCTCTATATTTTCTCTATAGTTACAATAGTTACAAGCAATTTTTCACAAAACCCGTTAGACAGTTAGGAGGAAAAGGACAGTGGAAATGGAGATGATCAAGCTGAATATTTAGAGTAACAATAGAACAGAGATGCAGCCATGAGGCAAAGGCATGGATCAGATTGCTATTAGCATAGAGGTGATAGATGAGAAAAGTTTGTTCAGGAGCATCATGCAGAAACTGATGTGAAAGCTGAAATCCTAAGTATTCTTCAATGCAGATAAAGTTTTAGATGTATAGATAAGTCTATAAAAGCCATGTGGATTTGGGGTTTGTTTCGTTTGTAAAAGTGGCTCTGAAATTTTAACAGGGAGAAATACTTTTCAACAACTGGGAATCTATATTTAATGGAAACGGTGGACAATTCAACATTCACGTTCCAATATACTCCTTTGATGGGAGGAACATCATGACCGATCCATCTTGGTGAGTTTACATTACCATTTATAAGTTTTATGTGATATTTATTTTTACCAGATAGTACAAGTAGCAATATCTTGGGCTACTAGAAATGTGATAAAAATGTCTTTCTTTCCTTATGCCATCTTTCTTTTCCATTTCTGATAGCCTATGAAAGGGATATCAGGTTGTGTTCTCGTTTTCTTCCTCTCCTTTCTATCTTCATCTTTCCCTACGCACTGGTTTGCTTCAAGCAGAAGGCAAGCAGAAATACAGGTCACCACCATACATATAGGTGTGCAGTTGAATAAAGCAAAAAAGAGACTTTTTCATGAAATAATGTCTTAACATTACCTTTCAGGCCTCAAAAAGTAATATGGCATGGTTCAACTGCAAATGGGATCCGACTGGTTAGCAACTACTGTGAAGCCTGGCACACAGCTGATATGGGAGCTATGGGACAAGCATCACCGCTGAAGACGGGGAAACTTCTTGATCAGAAAGTATATAGCTGTAGTAATCAGTTTATTGTTCTCTGCATTGAAAACAGTTTTGTATCTGATCCCCAAGGAAAATAATTCATCTGCTGCACATAGGAATATTCCATTTTATGACAGGAAAAGCCGACACTGAAATTTCATTTGTAATGATGTAAATATTGTATTTTTTTTAATTGCACATTTCAGGAAAAAATAGCCAAGGAAAACATACCTCAACACAAACTGCATTCAAGTTAGGTGGAACATCCAGTGCACGTGTGGCTGACTTAAAGCCCTTCCTTCCACTTGAACCCCACATGGTTCAAAGTTTGCCAACAATTAACTCACAGGCCCTTGTCTTTCTGGCTGAGCTGAAGATCACAAGTCAAGTGTGGTCGATGAGGAAGATCCAGTAGCTTGTCTCATAGGCAGTACGGCTCAGCAAGGCTGCTGCTTCTTCACAGTTGAGAAGCTGCATGCTCTGTGCTTTTCTTTTCATTTGCATAGATTTTGAATACCCAAGGCACTACTCATATATAAATATATATATATACATACTGTCCCTGAGCAAATAATGGGAGGCTGTTACATCTTACAGGGCTGGAATTTTCAAAAAAGCTTTAAGAACAAAGGTGCTCACCTCCTCTTGAGTTTCAGTGGGAGCTGAGTACCTAACTCCTGTAAGCTTGTACGGATCCTAGCCTGGTGCTTACACATAAATTTAGCAGCTTCCACATCTTACTTCAGCTTTTTTCTTTGCAGATTATAGGCTTAGGGCTTTATGCAGGAGTGAATTTCACCTAGACAAAATCTGGTCCTTATTTTGGTGCTATTGTTACCAGGAAACCTGGAGCAATGTTAACGGAAAACATCCTGTTTTACTGGTAGAACTGTGCAAAGTAAATGCAGACAAATGAACCATCTGAGCTTTATTTATTTCATTGCGTATTAGAGGAAGTAATTTCCTGTTGTGGCAGACTGCTGAATGAACGATGTCTGTCATAGTTTCTTTGAAATAGATTTTAGACATTGTTATCCCACTAAGTTATATGTGAAGTGATTTTCCTTTTTGTGAATTTACCCTTCTGGCATTCACATAATTAAAGAATTGTTAATATAAAATAACAGCAGCAATGATAGGGATGATCAGTAAATGCTAATATTCTTTGCAAACAGTATCACCATAATATCTGAAGTCTTTTGCCTATATATTTGCCTACTGCATAAACAACATATTTAGTTATATTTTATCAGGCAGTAACTATGGAGGTCAAACTCCACATTATCATTTTTTAAGATTTAATCTAGAGTCTGTATTGGAAATACGTGTTCATTTGCTGACAAATAGAGTAACATAACACTAGATAGCTGCCTTCAAAAGACAAAAGCAAATCACACTATACTGAACTGATAGAATTATGTAACATAATATTGTGAAATCTGGCTTTATTTTTCCAATTTACTATAAAAGCTTATTTTCCAGGGTCAGCTGAATCATCTCTTCTTTTTTTCTTGGAAAAGTCATGACTCCATTATTACAACATGGTAATGAGGCAAAAACAGGTGGGTTTTTTTTTTTTTAACATTACATTTAAAATGTATGCGTAACTATTCACCACACTCATTTATAGTCCATTTCCCTAAAATGCTGAGCACTCTTGTGAAATGCCAAATTCCTTCAGTTCACACGGTTGGAAGAGTTGTCTATGTATGGCAGGGTTTCACTCAGAGTCACAGAAGGATCAAGGGGGAAAACAAAGTGCTTTTACATGCTTCTAGCAGGAACCATCTACCTTTAATACTTCAATTGTTGGCAGACCCTCAGCCGGACCAAGTCGTGGTTAGTCAGGGTTACGCTTGCAGCCAGTCATCACCCAGTCACCACCGTCAGTTCTTGCTCTTCTGCTCTGGAGCTAGAGCCAGTGGTCAGGGAGCTGGCTATTTCTTTGCCTACAATTGCAGCGACAAGAGGTGGGGGGAGATGGGATCACACAGAAAAGCTGTGTGAAGGGGGAGGAGAGAACACTTAAAAAAACAACATGCAGTTTTTAGGAGATACTGAACTAGTGTGTAAGTCGGACCCAGAAAAAAATGTGTCCAGAATTCTGTTTGTGCCAATCCTTTCACAGGGCTAACACCTCTCTGTATCCTGAATAGCTGCTAGAGCTTAGCAGGGCACTGGAAGGGTTAAGCACCATCAATGAGGTGTTAAAGAACTCTCAATACTTGCTTCCCACCTCTAACATTAATCTGCAGGCTACAGGAATTTATTGCACAGCCTTCAACTTAACACAGAGCATGAACCACGCATCGTCTGGGCTGCTGGGGGGGCTGAGTTCCCATGCTGTGCTTACGCACCAGCAAGGGAGCTAGCTTACCAGAAAATGGCCTGAGAGAGCTGTTAGAAAGATGAGGGTTTTCCTAGGAAAAAACACTTTTTGTCATTTTAACCAGAGCCAGTGAGGCTTTTTATACTCCCCAGTATAACTGAAGAGAAAGAGTAATACTCACCGAGGATACGAGGCAGAAAAAATTAGCCCAGCCCTTAAAAATAAATTAGCTTTCCCTGTCAAAGCAGAATACTTTTTTCAGCATGATTCTAACATAAAGGTAAGGTGCACTTGAGGAAGCACATTTCTAATTCAGGTAAGGAACTGCGTATAAAGCAAATGAATCACCACAACAAGCACCAGAGCAAGGTTGAAAAGAGTTAACTGCACTAGAAACCAATGTAGCAGTCTGAATGAACAAAATCAGAGTATCGGTCAAATAAGATTCTTCCATCTTTCAGGGGAAGGCTTTGGTTGAAAACATCCATTTATTTTGAAGCTTTGATGCACTTTAAAAGGAAGATGGTAATACACAGCAAATACAGAGGAGATTAAAATCTTATAAGCCATCAAACTCCAGGGCCGGCTGATGAATAAAATACAGCGGATCCATTTCAGCTATTGGAATGCGTATTTCTAGAAATCAAGCTGATAGTTTTGTCTTCACATGAATTGTAGGTGCAAGCTATAACAGAAGCTTCCTTTAAATCAAGAAAAATCCACAGTGGGGTTTGCACTTCTGCAAAAGACTCAGTTCTTCATTAAAAATAATTGCAATTTAATTTAAATTAAGCTGGTGCTTAACCTGAAATTAAAAGAGTAAAAAAAAAAAAAAAAGAAAAAAAAAGAAAGAAGAAAAAAACAACCAGAAGAAAACACAGTAAGGTCTAGGAAAAGTTAATAACCATTTGAAAAAGGCATATTGAATTGTTACTGGAGAGATTCATTTATTTATCATGGATATTTGGGGATGGTGCAAAATGCCGGAATACCTAGTTGAATGCTCACTGCAGATTCTTTCTAAGTGAAAAGAATTTGTTGTTATGAAGGTAAATTGGCACATGAATTAAAAATTGACTTTGAATATACCACTCCAGAGTGGACATTGTTAGAATCAGACAACAGTTTTCAGTGCAAACATCACTTTTTACTGTAACGTTTTACTGGTTTGTATTAAATTTAACAACTATCTTCAGACCAAAGAAAGCAACAGGGGACATTAACTGTGTCCTTTTCAAAAGACATGCTTCAAGTCAAGACATTTTTCTTGTAATTTACTTGTTCTTTAATAATCAAAAGTAATTAAGACACCTCAGTATGTTAAGGACTATTCTTTTTAAAAAATGCTAATAGTGCAGCAGATCCCTCCCCAAAATAAAAAAAAAAACACCTGTTATCATCACCACTTTCTGCAGCCAGAATAGAACTCCTGCCAGGAGGGTAAATGTGTACTTAGAAGTTGTTAACTCTTTTGTATTTTGAAAGCAGTTCAACACAATGAATAATACATCTGTCTGAATTGACTGACCACATCTGAAGTACCTTGAGGTATCAGGCAGTGATTTTTTAAATCATCTTTTGACTTGAAATAGCAAGGGTTGGGATTTTTTTTTATCTTCTGAATTTGTAGCATGTCCTTCCAAATTGTTTAGAAGTTGGTGTGGGAGAATATAATTTTTAATCTGATTAGAAAAATGGGGGAAGTCATACTGGGAGAAAGGGCAGGAGCGTGCATGCATGCACACCCAAATGCAGGCACACTCATCTCCAAATCCCTTTTTTCATCCTTGCCACCTCATACCCCATGGCTTAGTCTTTAACTGCCTCATCAGCTTCTTCGACATCACGCACACAGGTAAGCGTTATATTAGGATGGAGGAATTTCTGACAACCAGTTTACAAACCTGAGCCCAACAAAAATGTGGCTTCCCCTCAACTCACTTTCCTAGAGTTCCATTTTTCACGATAGCAAATACTCCCCCACAGGATCATACTTGTACTGAATTGTGAATATAAGCAGTAGCTTGCAGACACCCCACAATCCTGTCATGGCCCATTGATGTTGTTAGCGGTAGGTCATCAGCAGGCCTTTTGCCCTTTTCAGTTCAGGGATCTTTTCTCTGGGCAGTTGCAAAAGTGACATGTTATCAGTGATCAGTAGTGTGCTGCTCTGCCTGGATGAACTACAGTGAGATGAGTGTTTCTCCTCTCACTGCTATTATTATAAGCAAGCCAAACCTGTGAGTTTCTGCAGTGCGGGATATACACCTTAAAGGACTGACAATTAACAAAATTAGTCTTGGTGTAGTCAAAGACTGTCCAGCCTTGCTTCTGAGCTGTGCATTCAGCTGAAAGAAGAAAGAATGAGTTGCAGTATGTCCTGCTTCAAAGACTTCACAGTTACTCTTCTTTTCCATTGAGGTTTAGGTGTTCCTTCTGAAGTAACACTTGCAATTCCTGTTTTCACTCAAGTCCTCTGCCTGGAGAAGAGAATCTGTGTTCTAGATTTGAAAGGAATTAGATGTTAGAATTGCAGTTTCACTTTGGTATTCAAGTATTGGAGGTAACAGTATGCACGCATCTTAAAAAACATCTGATCGGGCTTTGGCTGTTCTTTGTTGGTCCGGTGTGTCGTTAGAGCCTATGCTCGAACAGTTCCTCCCTGCTGTCTCTCCTTAATGCTTCAACAATAACTGACCAGAGAGAGAAATAGTTCTAGATGAGCATCGACTTAAGCAAAGTACTTAAAGTACTTTGCTACTTTAACCTGAAGCTAGCCTCCCTTTTTTAACCTGTTGGAGGGCTGCTGCTTGTTATGTCTTAGAAGGCCTATTTTGCAGCCCGGTGCCACTTCCACTGTTACCAGTTGCTCTAAACTTTTTACTTACCAGATTTTGTTCCACTGTATCCATAACCCAAAAAAACCTGTTCTAAATCATGGCCATGTACACAGCCTAATCTGGAGGTGCACCCAGAGTGGAGGGCTCAGCTCCAGCAGCATTAGGCTTTGCCAGGGGGGAGAGAGAACGAGAAGTTGGAACGCATCTTCATCCTGTATGGGCAGGAGAGAGAAATGGAACAGGGCTATCTTCATTTGTCCTTTCCTCCACCTCGTGATTGACCTGCTCCTTCACTTGTCCTTCCCCAACCATTTGTCTTTTATTTAAAGCTTGCACTGCTCCTCCACATAATAGCTGGACACCGCAGAAAAGCTGGACATGGTTCAGAGCTGCCAACTACTCTGGTGCAGCATGCTGTACGTAGAAGTTCCACCTTTCACATGGATCTTCTGCACTCTGTTTTCCACAGCACCCAGATAAGCACTGAAGGCCAGCTTCCATTTGTGTGTGCTTTGCTGGGAGCACTGGATATGGTGGTAGGATGGTAGGGAGTCCGGAGAGGTCCTTTTGGAACCAACAAGGAACCACAACTCCTCCTTCCCTTACAAAACAGCTAACCTCCCTGCAAGCTCCTGCAAAGTACTCTACTGTAGCTCTTTCAGGCTCAGTGTACAGAATTATAAACTGCACAGGCTGTGGGAATGTCTACACGTGAAATCAATTCAGCTTCACACCCTGGTGCTGCTCAGGGGTAACATCATAACCTGCTTTCCTCAGCTGTCTCAGGGGTACTAGTGATGCTTCAGCAGAAAAGGTGGTGACAGCCCTGTCTGACCTTATAAGAAGTACCTAAGGTCATCTGCAAATTCAAATTCAAGCCAGGATGATGATGACAGTGCCTCTGCAGGAAAGATATGTTTTGTATGCTGCACTTCAAATATGTTCACATGAACAGCAGCAGGGGACTGCCTAATAGCTGTGTTCTCCACTGGTCAGTACCAATACCACCCCACAGTCATTTTATTTGGCCTTTGGCTCCAGGCGTATTCACCAAGATCCTGGCCACAGTAATGGCTTGCTACTGGAAAAAGGTTATCTCCCCGCTGAGCTAGAGGATGGGTTGGTGTTAACGTCCTAAAAACAGTTGACTGGTGTTTAGCTTTGCTATAGAGTTACGTATTTTAACTTTGCAGGTTCCAAGGTCTCGGTTGAGGCTAGTTACACCTCTGAGGCTACATCTGTACTAGAAAATTATCAGGGTCAGGGTACAGGCATTAGCAGAAATAGCATGACTGTTTGATTGCTGAACTATTCCCTGGCACGGTTCTGGTCAGTGCTATCTGCAACCCTTCCAGCCAGTGCCTTGGGGTATGTTTTGGGGGGACAGCATGTGCCAACAACTACTGCTGTGGATAGTTTGAAGGAGCCACCCTATTTTGGAACAGAAAGGTTTAATTGTACTTACAGGTGCTTAACCATTGTGTCGGGCCTCAGGGCTATCTGGAGTCCTCACCCAACTGAAAGCCTGTAGAGGGACTGCAGGACATGCATGTCTGATGCTCATGGGACACACACCAATAGATCTTTGTGCCTTTTTGCCAAGGTCAATACACAACCCTCCAACAATCATCCATTCATGTAATCTGTATAGCCAGACTGCATTCGTTCAGGGAACCCTCCTAAAGCCATCACTGACCTACACAAATGCTACCATGCTGTATATAGATATATTGTGCCATCCCCTTATCCTTGGCTCATTCAGCAGTGATGAGCACCTTGGTTGGGGTATGGAGTGGCTGTTCACACAGCCAGGAAGTTTCAAATCTGTGAGAAATAAAGGGCCCTGGCACAGTCATCCTGCACAACCGATAACTTGTACCACAGTGTCTTATATTAGCAAACAGGGCAACACAAAACATTTGCTCATGTCCTTTAGTCCAGCACCTGGTGGATCAGGCATCATGTTTTTGTGAGCACAGTCTACCTGTCAGGAGTACTGAACAGCTTCCAATTCTAGAGTCAGCAGCATCTTCTCAATGACTTTTCAGAGTCTAGAGGTGTGCTGAGATTTGCCTGAGACACCAAAAGTGAGTTCCCAGAACCACCCCACCACCCTTTCAAGCCAATCTATCAGAAGCCATCCCGATACCTTGAAATGTGAGACAGCATCCCTTGGTCCTATACCATGTGTATGATGAGTGGTGTGTTTGAACTCATGAGTTTGCTAAATTCTCATTGTGATGTTGACCAAAACCAAGCCCAAAAGTCATATTAGATTTCCTTCCTTCAGCTGAGTTGGGAATTGTTCATCAGCTTCATCAAAACTCAGCAGCAATTTCCAACTTGTTGATGCCATTATTTTCAAGTCCATGTTTCCTTCCAAGAAGGTATACCCCAGTGGGCTCTGAACCCCCACAAGTCCCTAGGGCTTGGGAAGTCCTGAGTGTACATCTGTGAACGGGTTGCTTCATAAGCGTTTTCATTACTTTGTCTTTCATTGCCATTAGTTCTGCCTGCAGAGTAAGAACCTGGCTTGCTCTCAGCAGATTGTCCCCACACCACTACTTTGCAAAGTTTCTCTATCATTACAGCAAAGCCATTCTTAAACCACAAACTTAACTTGGCCATTTTTTGTTCTTGATCTCAAACATCCAGGAGTCAGAAGTAGCCCATATCAGGAAGACATGGCAGTCTTGACATCATACGCTCACAAGTCAAGGTCTTTCAAACATATCCTGAGACTGTTTGCCTCCATTGTTGGGATATCCAAAGCCAAAATCACTGTACAGAAGCTAATTGGCTAACAGGTTGTAAGATTACACTGTTTGCTATGGCAGAGCTGATCTGAGTAATTAAAACATATACCACTGACAAAGCTTCAGTACTGGGAGGCTTATTTACAAGTGTTTTCATCCCTGATGCTGCAGAATGCCCATCCTGAGCCCCATTTTCATCCAACTGAAGCATACAGAAATTCAGAAGAGCAGACATAAGACTGATGTTTGTGCAAAGGGTTCAGATCCAGCCAAAGCTGATGCCATGCATTAATCCACATGAATTAGAAATGGACATACAGACTGTTACTCAAAAGTAAAAAAATACTTATTAATAGCCAGATTTCATTGAGATTCATAGATTGAATGTGTATTCACTATCTCTCTCCCTGCTTTCCTGTAGTTTGATATGTTTTAGAACGGCAGAATAATTTAGATTGGAAGTGATCTCAGAAGGTCATCTAATCCAAATCCCTGCTCAAAGCACAGCTAAGCTAACTTTAAAGTTAGATCTTCTCAAATTGCAGGCGGAGGAACTGAAGGTGCAGCAGTGTGCTCAGATGTCTACGCCTCCGTTTTAAGAAGGCAAGAAACTATATCTGTGTATGCGCCATGATACTTTTCTCTTAGGGCAGGAAATTTTCTAGTGATGGACAGATATAATTAGCACCAACATCAGAACAGATTTGTGGCCTGGGCCTCTCAAAATGTATCTGCTGAAGAAAGGCCTCTGTTTTTACGAAGTAAAGGTTGGGGGAGAGAAGTTAGTTCCATCTAACTCAGTCACCTCCTAACATCCACATTTTTTTCCTGGAAAAAAGTAGAGTCAGCCCTCCCAACCTAGATATTGATGATGTATCGGGGGACACTGCAAGCCTTAGGCACACACTAGCAAAGTTGCGTTGTCAATCCAGTGCCACATAATGACAGATAACAAGCTACTCATTCTGTCAAAGTCACTGAATCACAGTACCTTCCTTACAAAAACCCAATTGCTCATCACGAGGAGAAAAGGTCAGGAATACTGATGAATAGCCTAGAGGAGGGATCAAAATAGTCACTTACAGCTGTATCCTCTTCTACTGGTACACTCAGTAGTACATAAGGTGGGAAGAGAGAAGGGTAAGACAAATCAAAAGGTTTGGGGAGGAGGAATAATGAAGCACTGAAGTTGTGGTGAACTCTATGAATGAAAAGTGAGAAGAAAATAGCCAATTCTCAGCTCTGTGTAGGATCTATAAAAGCAACTCTGAAGGCAATAAACAAGCTAGTCTATAGGCTGGAGCTATAAAAGGGACACTGAACTCAGAGGAGATGTTTGTGAAGAGCAGCCTAGTTAAATCTAATAGATGTCAAACACAGTGACAAAGAGGGTTTATATATCTATGTGAGAAATTCATGAACCTCTAATTTCCCCTCAGCCACTGGTAAATATCCATAGGCAACTATGCTTCCATTGACACTTTGGGCAATTAAAGAGCAAGAATTTCTTTCTGTAGCCCATGAGTAAGAATCCACAGACATTGAAACAGCTCAAATACGAAGGACTCAGAGTAGCACTCAAAATATCCTCAGTCTTGCAAGTGAGGTCTGTGAGCACAAATCCCTTGGGCATTAAACCTGTATTTCCCACTAGGATGATGGGTTAAAAGGTAACAGCTCCCAGGTACGCTTTTGCAGAAAAGCTCTGATTCTACATAGAAACTATGTGGAGAGAGTAAAGAATTTTAGGCAACCCTGGATGCCCTGCTCACAAGACTGTTAATTTTTAGGTGAATATCTCTCTGTACACTGTGCAGAGAGCTTAAGCACCCAACAGTAAAAAATGATAAGACTTGAGCTGCCTAAATCTAAATAGTAAGTTACTTCTAAACTACTGAATCCTATTTTAATCAAAGGCAGGTCAAGATAAGTAGAGCAGCAACTTTTTGCCATCCAAAATTACAGCCTGCTTGAAAGTTAGTCCTAGTTCACATGCAAGAGAAGCCTAAACTTGTTTTAGCACAAAGTAAAATACAGAGGATGAATGTGGTAACAAGCCACCTATTCCACTACTTCTGGGAGAACTCAGTGTCTTTCATTATTATCAGTAGTTCCCAGTAACAGCCGTGACTCTCCCATCCAAGCCAGCTCAGAAGCATAGAGAGAAGTAAGCACAGGACAAAGTTAGAACAGCACAGAACAGCACAGGAACCTGTCAAGATCCAGGTGTCTTTACAGGTTTTGGTAGCAATGTTCAAATACACACTGCATTTGAAACTCAAGTGGTTTATGGTGTTCCTTTTCACAGCAATTCTTCCTCATTTTGCTCACAGGAAAGCAATGTCCTGAGAACAAATTAGCCTTATTCATCAAGGGTAAGGCTGTCTGGAAAACCCCGGCTTCATATGTTACAAATACGGCAATGACTAAGGCATGGTGTGGCCAAAGAGAAAGGATGATCTAATGTTTATGGCCACAGAACAGTGCCCAAAGGAACTGGATTCTGTCCCCGATTCACTCGTGGAAGAAAAGCTCCACAGAAGTCGATCCATTTTAGAGTAGGTTACAAATAGTGTGGAGTAGATCAACATGTAATTCCATGAGAGTTAAAATTGACCTACGTCAGTTCAACCAGATACAAACATCTTTGTGCTCCATGTCCTGCATTCTCCCTTGGGCCCACCCTCGTTATCATGAAGCCCCACAGAGAGCACAACAGATCAAAAACAAACCCTGCAAAGTAAAAGATACTTGCTCCTTGCTGATCTACCTCTTTGATTTGGCTCCTGTGTGATAAGATACGGGCAAGCACTGGCAGAAGGGACGGCAGAATCACATAGCCACAGGTGCAGAGAACAGTAGTGCTTGCTTGTGTTGTTGAGGTACTGCACTCTAACGTACAGGCCACCTACTGAGCTGTGAGAATGAAACAAATTCTTGAAGAGCTGATCACTTAGTGGTCTCTGCTCATTTTGTGCACTGAATAAGGCAGGGATATTGTAAATATGATCACAAATTTTAAAAACATACTAAAATGTGTAAATCCAAGTGGAAATGGTGCATCGGTAACCCCAGTTCTGGCACTTCTGAATGCTTTACTTCGCAGCATTGAACATTTTTTCTATTGTAGGATTTTTGTGTATGTATTACACTTTTTGTGCACCTAAGCATAACTCCTTTTATCTCACCTCCAGGATAATCCTACAAATGCTAAGACGCATTTCTTCTCAGCAGGCTAACAGAACAAACTCATTCTGGTGTGTTTGTAGGCCAATCCATTTTTGAGAGTTGATTCAATTAGAAACTAAAACTGTATTTTTTAAAAAAATCCCACAGCCAGCTTTCAAAATGTTATACTTACACAGTTCTTTGACCTTTAGCAAAGTTCTAAGAAAAAATGTATTCTAGAAAAAGATAAAGCATTCAGCTCCTCAAGAAAATCTGTTCTTNACAAAAGGAGTAATCTTCTCTGTAAAGCTAAACTGCAACAGAACGATACTAAGATACTCTAACACTAATCTTTTGCCCTAGTGAATATTGAATATTTATTGAGCTCTTCATTTTCTGTCCTGTAATACATTCCTTAACTTTGACAAAATTAATCCCATGACTAGTTAGTTAAACTGAAAAGATCTCCTTGCCAGTGAAGGCTTTTCCTTTCCCATATTCTACTCTTCATTAGATCAAATATATATATTCTTACTAACGTAACTTCCAGTATTTTGTTGGCAGAATAATCCAGCACAATGATGTACGTTTTCCTGACATTAATTTTAAATGTTTATTTTTTTCCTTAATTTTGTCCTGTCTTTAAGTTAGGAAGCGACACATTTCTCCTGAGTTTTTGGCAACGGTCACCTTTAAACACCACTGACAATAGGCATTTTGGTTGGGCAGGGGTGACGAAAAGATTTTTCGGCACTACTATTGAAGAAGTTCTGGGATACGTAGGTTATTTAGAACCTTGATTTAACCAGATGCAAAACAGAGGTCAAGTTTGACTGAATAGTATCTCTTTAATTTCAGTTTGGACTAGTGACCCCTCCTGATTTCAGGAATAGGAAATACTTGTGATGACGGCAGTGGCAAGAAATTCAAACATCCTCTCAGACTTTAACAGAAGTATTTACTTCTTAGCGCCAACTTCCTCTTGCATTTCCTGTTTTGTGGCTTGTGATGGTCTCCACGTAGTTTAACAGCAGCTAACATTTACTCTCAGAAGCATAAAAATAAGTTAATAGATTTGATACACCCCAGCTTTTAGGTGCAGTTCTTCATTAATTGTCATAGGAAAGAATGACTACAGTACAGCAGTATTCCCTGTTTCTTAATCTGTAAAAACTAGTCCTGTTTCAGAGACCAGAAATGAATTCACAGCTTCCAAAGTCCGATACTATTACCTGATCTTGCCAGTACGTTGTAACGTGCCAGAGAAGCAAGATGGTCCCCAGAAAGGACAGCTGCTTTGTTCTGAGTACCAAAAAGGGATGGGGAGTTAGTGTTACAGATCTGCCAGGGGTGTTATCTTCAGGTACAGGTATCATCTTGCCAAAAAAGATATCATCAAACTCAAGGGTGTTCAGTGAAGAGCAGCGAATCAATAGATCTACATTATCAGATGGAGATGCTAAAGGCTGGCAATCTGCAGCAGCAGTCACCGCTGAAACGGTGAGACACATTTCCCCATTAAAATTCAGGTGACAGGTATTTTCTGCTTCAGGACATACCATTTTTTAAAATCTTTGGTATTTTCTGCTCCCATCATGTGCCTTTCCTTTCAGTGTTAATAAGCTAAGACACCAGTCCTATACTGAGGTCCAATTCAGCAAATCTGGGTTCCTCACAAGCGTGCAGACAAACTGTATGATGTACCAGCATGGGATTTTTTATTTTTATTTTTTGTTTTTACATCTTCCTTCTTGCACGGCCTCTTAAATTTGAACCTAATCTATTCAGAAATGAACGGACGTAATTGGGCTGAAAGAGGCTGGTGATTTGTATGCTGCCCTCCCAGAAAGTAGCACACGGTTAATTTTGCTGGAGGAATGCAGAGCTATTTGTGAAGTTGGAGAACACTTGGTGTCCAGGTTCTGGCATCTATTCTAGTAGCAAACGGACCTGGTTACAGCAAGGACTGCTGAGTACATTGATTTGGCTTCACTAGTTGGATAACCAGCACCCAGACGTCAGCGCTCAGGGTTCTGCTCACAGCCCAGCTCACCGTGGCACAAAGCAACTTCACTATCCTGCCCATCACCAAAGGGGATCTGCGAACTGCTCACAAATATCGGCAGAAACAAGCAATGGAGGGTAAAGCTAGAATCCCACTTCTCTTGGCTCCTATTAAAAGATACAGGAAAAAGCCTTTTCCCTGTTAAATATATTAGAAATATTTTACCAGACGTAGGCAAGCAAATAACTGAGTGCCAGGAAAGCTGTGTGACGCTTGCTAGGTCTGTGACTGTGCTGTGCTGTTGCAGTGCTGAATTTTTAAAATGAAAACAGAAATGACTCATGACTTCAGGAGAAGTTCAAAGCTTTATTAGCAGACAAAATTAGAGGTGTGAGTCAACCATTATCTTCATGTACTAGGAAATTCTGAAAAGTTTTTAGACAATATATCCAGGAGATTACATACTAGCACAAAAATTATTAATGGACAGGAAATGGATATCAGCAGTCATCTATGAGGACCTCTCATTAAAAAAGGCTTTTTTCTCCCTGACTTGAGCTTACTTATTTAATTATGGGCTGTAAGGCACACCTACTTTATGGACCCTTAGCGAGAGCATTACCTGAGGAACTTGCCAATTGAGGTTGTCACTGGCAGGGAAAACAGGTATGAAGGACACGATAGGAATAGTTTATTTTTTCAGATTTTGAAAGTCAGAATCTTAAGTCTGGTTAAAAAAAAAAAACAAAACAACTTATGAAAAAACTTAAACTGTGTATCAATAGAAGGTCATTCCCGATTGCAACTTCTCATTTTTTCTCACTTTATCTTAGCAACTGGCACTCTTCCAAACCATCATAGCTAATATTTCATACTGTTTGGAAGCAGGATAGTTAAGCTTTTCAGAGCAGTACTGTTGCAAATGTAGTAATATTTGAGACAATGTTGCAGTCAGAACAGAACCTATATCAGGAGGAAAGACAAAATGGTTCAATAATTTGTTAAACATCAAATATAAAAAACAATTCACACATTTTTTAGAAAGATAGGGCTCATGTCAGGTAATAACAAGATATCACCAGACATTCACACGAGTGCACATTATAATGCAATCATTAGTCTTTTGCACCTGATACATACATAGACAAGAGATTTCCATATCCAAAGACGCAGGAACTAAATACTTGCTTAGTCTGGTTTTGTATACAGTTATTAGGACCTCAGTAATCGGTGGTCAACAACCCCACTCAGAAAACGAAGACCCAACCTGGAAAAATGCCTGAAGAAAGAACAGAAAGCAAGAAAAGGAACAGTTACTCTCTACCAACAAAACATTCCAGGCTCAGTAATAAGAACATTTGGTTTCTTGTGTGAGGATATTGCAGTAGTTACTGTCTCANAAAAAAAATCCTGCTTCAAAAGTTTGTTTACTAGGGACACGATTTAAAAATACCTCCTTCCAGGTGGTTTATGGTGTGGATGAAACAGTTTTTCAATATATGAAACAGTTTTGTATGTCCCTAGCCTTTCCTAAAAGAATTTTGAGATTTTAGAGCCTCCACCATCTCCATAGTCTTTCACTACTTTTTCATCCTTACTGTGTTCTTCAAGCCTCATGCTTTTGGCTAGCTGTATTTCAGTACCAGCATTCTTGCTACATTCTTAAATTCTCCAGAGAGACAGTTTCTTCAGCTATCTAGTATCCAGTCTAATAAGACTTCTTGGATAAAAGTCAACTTTTGGCATTACACTTAAGGGATATGGCTGATGGAAAATTATCTCTGTAGAGAAAGTGTAGAGAAAGAACGAAGTAAGTTCTTATTATTTGCAATCAGCAAATGTTGTTCAGGAGAATTCCCATGCTAACTCAAATTAAAACAGCATGAATTACTATTTTTGTATAGGTCCAGAGACAAAAGTCTTCCCTGTTAATAATATCACTTGGAAATGGAGAAATAACCAAGAACTTAAATGATCTCAAAATTATAGATTCTTGGAGGAAAGTTAGAAACCTAACGACTCAAGAACTGGTAAAGAACAAAGTTCTACAACTGATTTCCACCATCCCTCTTTTCACTGAATAACGTGTAATCTAATTCAAATAGATCTTTAGCCTATATTTCTCTTTTTTAATTTTTATTCCTGAGTAGGTACAAACTCTGTTATCCAATTTAAAGGAAAAAACACCTTTTTAGAACACACTAAAGAAAATCTCCATATAATTTGCTTGCACTGCTCAAAGTACAGCGCCTTTAGAGTGAACTCTAGCTATTGTTTGCAAACAAAAAAGTGAAAACTTACAGAAGATACTGCTAAAAGAGACTACAGAAACAAGATTTTGAAACAACCAGGCAGAACCTGAACTGTGATAGAAAGTTTGACGTTATCACTTCAGGTAACATACAGTCACAAGCACTGAAGAATGAGAGTGGAAGGGGAATATGTAGCAACTCTAGAAAAGCTGCAGTGAAACAGGCAATTCCCACAGCACACTATAGAAGAAACTCTCCTCTCGTTACCAGTTTTCAGGGTTAATAAATCAGTGTCAGGAATTAATCATTACTGAAGGTGTGTTATTTTCTTCTCTCTTTTTTTTTTTTATTGTGGGTTTACACTTAACTGAACAAAATGTTATTTTAATGACAGTGAAAGTTTTATTAAAAAACTGATTTCTTATTTAAGGATGTCTGATATTTAATCCAAGCTGGAATCTAGATCCCCAAATCTAATGCTTTGGGGTCTTAGCAGCTTATCACCACAATATCTACTTCCCGCTCTAAGAAATTTCTTGCCTGTAATGAGCCCTAACTCCATGGAAAAAGAAGTCAAGTCTGTCAAAGCCACAGGATGCCTACCTGCTAATGGGGACACAGAGGTCTACAATAGGAAAACCTCCTGATGTGTGCATTGCTAGAGAGACATTGACTTTTGGCGAGTTACACATGCTGCTGCTTCCCCACTCCAGTGTAAACTGAGTCCAGTTTCAAAACTGGTTTCCCTGTAGGAGGAAACTGACATTTCTTGAAAAGCAGAATGATATATGTTATTACTTCCACCATCAACTTGGTCTGAGGAGTAGCGTTCAAGCAGCTAAAAGCTGTACTTCCACAGAAAAAAAGTATCCTTTCTTAATTAGAGGCAAGCTACTTTAATGCATCTATCCTTCACTGTAGTCATAGGTGAGATACTCATGCAATTTCAGGGTTGCTATAGCAATATAAGGCCTTCAAATAGATAATGACGTACAGTCTAAAGTCATTTCCAGACCTCGTTGATGTCAGCCTCTTTGCTTCTGGCAACCCCTCCCTAAGCTAAGCAGTCGTCTTAGTCACTTCTGTGTTTAGCAACGTCTTGAATTATATATTTCTTCCCTGCTTTCAGCATAAATTAGACCTCTCTTTAATGAGACTTGCAATCAGCACTGCTCTCTCTGAATACATACATACCTGCTTTCAAATGAAGTTGGATATCATATGTGTAGGAAACAAGCTCGGCAGCTAATGGACTCTACAAGCTGGAATGAAACACTAAGTTGGAGGGGTTTAACAGGAGCAGCACAAAACTGTCATCACCGAGATATGCTAAACTGCAGAGTAAGAACTTACACCACCATAATGTATCCACAAACATATTAGCTATGTAATAAGGAGAGTGTTAGCTGGAGGGATCAAGCAGCTGCATACTGATGCGGTGTATTGCTGCACTGCCCAGTTCGTAACTCCGAGATATGGATCTGGTGTGTTTCACAGACAGTGAATTAAATTAAAAGCAAAAAGGGTTTCACACATCTTAAGCTTTAACTGGCCTTCTGTTAATGGAGATGATTAACTGGGTTTTGAATAACTAAGATCTCACTGTATTTAGTTTTGGAAGCACTGACGAAGAAAATCAGGCAATGTTATAATGCTTATAAAATAAGTAATTCTGAGTATTTTGTAAAACAGTGACTTCAAAGTAAGTGTTTTCTTTTGCTTGTCTGATTTAGCGAGATCACAGTTCTCTGCTGAACTTTCTGATTTGTGGGCTTATAGAAATTGCACACTAATAAGCACTTTGATCGTTTCTGTCCTAGTTTGAGTAAAACTGCTTAGGAAAATTGAGGACTGGGGGGTGGGGGGCTGGTGTTTGTTGTTTTGTGGGGGGGTGTTGAAAACAGCTTATTCTGTTGTTTTGGTAAATGTTACACATTCAGTATTTTTCCTCTTGCTGAGTTCCTTGGCGAACATAATTTGTAAATATCGGGATGCACTGAATGGTTCTTAAAAAAGCAGATAAAATTTAGCTAGTTACCATGGAGAGAAAACTGTAAAAACTGCAAATTAAATTTTGCAACCCCTTTATTTCCTCTTGTTCTAGCACTAACTGTGCATATTTTCTTGCTGAGAGAAAGATTCATTAGAATTCTTTATTACCCTGATACAGTATCTCTAACACACCCTGATAGAGTATCTCTTACCCTGAAAGACTAATAAAGATTTTAGTGGTCACCATTAATAATATTTCCTACCACACTTCCATACATTTTTGTATCAAAAACTAAAAAATTTTTATTTATTAGTGCCTGTTTTCTTAAGTAAATCAGCTTATAATGCAAGAACATTCATATACTTGATCTTAGTCAAAGACTAATATATGGAGCAATTTGTTTTGTATCAATTGCTATCTCACCACTTTTCCCTTTTCAAAACTGGTTATATTCTAAGGCACTAGGTAGTTTCTTAGTATGTGGGGTTTTTGCATTACAGAGTTCTGTCTGAACCTTTCATGTAGTCACAAATATTTTGCTTTCCATCTTCCAGGAAGCATAAGAAACATTCAAAAATTTACAATAATTCTTGCAAGAAATAAAACTAGCACTAAGTAAAGATTAATTATTGCATCTTCTCTCCCTGTCGGTGCTGCATATGTATATAAATGTCATATTCTAGTACAGAAGCAAGAAATTAACCTGTGTTTAAATTGCAGATATTCCCTGGATAATAACCTGCTTTACTCAACCTAAAAAGCAAGGATTTTTAAAATAGGTTCAACCATTTTGATGATCTAAAGAGATCTCGGAAAGACAGATAATTTGGATTTTCTATGTTGTCTTGCTTTGTGTTCTATCTTGCATTAGGAAATTGATGAAATTTGTTGCATCTTTCTATAATTGGAATGGTGGAAATTCTTTAATTTATGACATAAATGAAGCTAGGCAAAATGTTTTTCTTGCCTATTCTTCTAAATGTATTTCCACTGACTACATTATTTCCATTCCCAGTAAGCACTGTAAAAACAAAGATGCATTTAAGTAGGTAAGAAGTGGTTTGAAGGATTCCCTCACATGAAATGCTGAGGAACAATGTTTAATAAATCCAGTTAAAATGTCGTAAACATACAATGGTGAGGTGTTGCTTTCTATTGAACTTGGCAAATTCGTACAGTGAAATTGCTTTTTCATGTTATTTTGGCAGAAAAAGGCCAAGCAATTACTGTCATTTCGAAAAGTCTGAAATCACAGAAGAGTTATTTTCTTCCTAAATAAAATGCCATTTTGCAGAAAGGCGTATCTTGGGAACTATTTGCTCACTGTGTCATAGTCTGACTTCATCTCATTTGCCTAACTAGCATGTTTAAGGATGAATGTAACTAGGTGCAGTCATTAATAAGATCTCTTAATTTTCCTCGGATTGGCATTCAATTGTTTGCAGACACAGGGAGAAACCAATGGTTTAAATCTTCTCTGGCTATCATTTGTATTTTGTATTTTTTATCTAACTGCTCCATCTTGTATAGCAAAAAAGACAGATAAATTGTCAAACAGGATATCAAACATTAATTACTGTGCAACTCAACAAAATCTAAGTACCTCTCACATAACCCTCCTAAAGATAGAGAGTCCTACCCAGACCAGCGAATGCCATGCTTGCACTGCTAGCAGCAGTTATGAAGCTCATATGAAGGAACGGGAACACTGAAATATTGAAGAGGAGAACTGACTGCAGAATAGTGGGAGAAAGATGATGGACAAAGATAGGGAGGAATCTTACAGTAACAAGGGGGAGCTACCGGGAGAAGGTGCAGGCACTGACCTTCACGGTCAGTGACCTTCTAAAAAGAACAAGATCCAGTTGTCTACCAGAGCCCTTTTAACATCAAGTGTCTGTATCACAATCACAAGTTGTTAGACCCCACCTTAATCAAGACCAGAAGCTGCAGTCCTAAGAATCTGGCAACATGGAATAAAAAACATGGCAAGAAAAGGAGCGATTCTGGACATACAGAATCCATTTCAGTAGCTTGCAGTTGCTGCTTCTGCCCCAAGTTTACTTTGGCTTTTGAATCTAATGTGGTACACAAGATTACAGACAGGTACCCAGGGATCAGGACAGAGGATGACGTAATTGTAGGTATTTCTTCAGCAGTGGTCTTTACTTCCTGCACCTTATGAGAGAAGGGCAAGGCCTGACAAAAATATTTCATTTGTGGTAGCACTGTTCACTATCTGAAAGTGACCTGAAACCACCTTAGTTGGCGAGCTGTTAGCTGCAAGTTACTGACTTATTTTATTCTTTCTATGGCTGGCAGCCAAACATTGCTCAGGATGCTAATTCAGAATGCTCCCCGCAGGACCAAAGTGGGAGTCCTGAAAGAAATCCTTCACCATGCTCTGCTTCCCATTTCCTGCTTTCCCTCAGAGATAATTGGCTGTGGCCCATCCTTAAATCCAGAAGATCTGTGATGGGGAAATGAATAGTGGATTTTTTTTCGCGAGCATATAATTCTCTTAACTTACAGTTTCAGTGCTCTGTATGAATTTAAAAGATGCCTTGGGATTTGAGTCATTTTAACAGTGCCTCGGGATCTGAGCAATTTTAACAGTGCTTCGGTATTTCTTTCTGATGCTAGTATATTACTTGAGGATTAGCCCTTTAAGTATTTCTACATATGGATAACTAAGAACACGTTTGCCTGGTGTTGTCAACTTCAGTAGTTCATTACAGCATGAATCTATATCAAATCCAGATGTTTGGTCCAACGCCTGTCATGAAGGACATCCGTCATCAAAATATGATTTTGCAAGAGACAATGTAACTAGGGTCTGGTTATGTACGATGCCAATCATTGCTCGGAGAGAAAGGGAAAGAGAATGAGTTATTAAAAATTTACCTCACTTTAAACTGTTATATTATCAAGATTCTTATCCAGGTGAACTGTACTGTAGGAGAAACAAGACTTTATTTATAAAGGCGGTGTTGGCTGAACAACTGCAAGTAAAAAGGAGACAGGAGATCAGTGTGACATGGAAGTGAATGTGGCACCGAGGAGCATGGGGGTTGCTGCCCTGAACACTATGAACTGGGAAGTCACCATCTGGCGGAGACAGGATGTGAAGCTTGCAAGGGTGACTGCAGGTAACAAGTGGAAAAGCACCTGTGACCTACGTGACTTGTCCTATGATTGGAGGGTCACACAGCAAGCAAAATGAGCAACAAAAGTAGTATAAAAGCACATGCTGAACTTGACGGACTCTGAACTGATTCCGGATCTGGGCACAACAGCCAGGTAATGGAGCCAGGACGGGGCGGGGGGCAGCGGATTCCCAGAGCAAGCAGGTAAATACTGGGAGAGTGGTTACCAGATCCCAAGAGGGAAGAACAGAGCCCTTCCTCCTTCCCTGCTGCCCTTGCAAAAGCTAATAAACCTGCGGATAAAAGTAACAATCTCAGTCACGGCAATCTTCTTCACAGGGTGGACGCTCGCTGCCACAGGTCGTAAGATAAAGTAGAACCTCAGACAGCTATTTGGACTGTGCAAGCTCGCTTCTGATTCCCAATTAACTCCTCCAGCTACGCGCAGCGAACGCGCAGACTGTGAAACAAGACGGGAGCCGCACATGGGCACCAGGACTGCTCTCGTCTCGCACAGAACTAAAACTGG
Organism: Pandion haliaetus; assembly: GCA_013401275.1. Classification (NCBI taxonomy): domain Eukaryota; kingdom Metazoa; phylum Chordata; class Aves; order Accipitriformes; family Pandionidae; genus Pandion; species Pandion haliaetus. The sequence continues at coordinate 11,951 of VYZV01006698.1, read as the reverse complement.
TACGCCCTCCCCTACAGCTCTCCCCGCTGCGGGAGGACAAATTCTTTGCTCGCGAGCTGCGAAGCAGGCTGTAGGACTAGCAGCCCGAGGGCTGAGCTGTCTCATACGTACGCCAGCTGGTACGTTAGCAGTGAGTAAGCTGTCAGGAGTGTTCGTGTGTTACCTCTACAACCCTCCCGACAACCCACGGGAGAAGCATCGCAGCGAGCAACCAAGGGGCTCTCTGCGCGCTCCCCCTAGTCCGCCTCCCCCCCGGAGCCTCTCCGAAGAAGAGTAATTCCTCGACTACTGCGGCTTTTCCTCCTCTCCCGAGACGACCCGAGGGCTGCCTAACCCCTCCCGCACCTCACGGCCAGCGAGTCTAGAGGGCGAGGGGTGCCGGCCGGGACGGTCCTCGCCGCTGCTGGCCACAGCTGCCTCAGCCACATGCCTGGGTGCTCTCCCCCCCCCGCCCGGACGCCGGCTCGCCCGTTTCAGAGAGAAGCTGTGGTGCCTCCCGGCACCCAAGTACCTCAGGGAGCCGCGCTGCCAGCGCTGCCTGGGCCGCCAGGGCTCCCGCCGCCCTCCCCGGCCCCGCCAGCCAGCCGCCAATCACAGCCCAGCCCCGCCCCCCCGGCCGCGCCGGTTGCGCCCTGCAGACGCCTGTTGTTGTTGGGGCTCTCCGCAGCTGCCGGGGGCCGGGGGCGGGGCGGGAGCGAGCGGCCAATCCGCTGCGTCAGTTACATCGGCAGCAGGAGCGAGGCGGGGAGGTGGTGGCGGCGCCAGCGTCTCTGTTTTCTCTCCAGGGAGGGAGGGGG
>VYZV01006688.1:1119-25126 GCA_013401275.1 Pandion haliaetus | reverse complement strand
GCGTATCCGGGCAAAAGTTCATTACCAAAGTCGTAATAAAAGAAATCAACTCTGACAAACAGTTGTCAGAAATACTGTTAGAAGGGGTTGATCCACCTCTGGGCAAGGTTTACACTCTCCTGTCAACATCAGAAAAAAGACCTGTCCTGGGCCAGAACAAGGGACCATTTAATTCTGTGCCCCATTCCTGTTCCTAGAAGATGATGCGTAGGAAAATGATAAACTTATGACAAGTACGTATGATACCTCCCCAAATCCCATACCAAATACGAGCCATTTTCAGCTAAGCAACTGTATGAAGCTATCATTTACTCATCCACTAGAGGAAACAAACAAACAAACAATTTTTTTTTTTTTTTACGTAGTCACAAGTGAAAACAAGTTGTGCATCTGCGTAGAATTAGAATAACCTCTTACAGTCTCCTAGAAAATGACTTTAAAACAATACAACTTGGCCACTGTGAGGCAGAGGGAGGCCAGTCTGAACTTCCCAAGAGCTGTAGTCCTCCAGGAGCCACACGTTCTCAGATTTCTACAGTACAACATACTGGAACCAACTTAACAGTACTCGCTTATGATGTATATCATGTTAGACTCTTATGCAGAGTCTCCTACTGCCTGTTCAGAGTTGCTTTCTACCCATTCAATATCAGCAGAGAATCATGATTTCCATACAAGTTTGACCTTGACAAAGTACCGTTTGTAGATGGTGTTGATGTCAATGGAAAAATAATAATTCACTCAAACTGCTTTGTAGCTCACTTTTGCAGCACCAAGAGACTTCAAAACTTTGATTATAGTTTTGGTAAGCATCTTTCAAACTTACTGCACTGGCAAGATTACTCTGGACTGCTTCACGTTTACCTGCTCCTCATGAGAGTTTTCTGTATCTGGCTGCTACAGAGCGAGTTTCAGTTAATCAAGTCACGAACAGAGTTTAAAGAACTAATGCTTCTTCCTGGAGGACAGTTAACATGTGGAAGGGGAAAAAACCAAACCGATATGCTAATAGCGTGAAAGTAGCACATCCCTAATTACATCTTCAAGGAGAATTTAGTCACTTATATGACTCGAAGTCAAAGTCCTTTATCGCGCAGAGATGTACTTTGAGTTTCAGTAGAATAGTTTCCTATTAGAAGTCAATTTAACCTAAATTCCTTTTTCCAGTTTTATCCTTTGCTGACTGGAAACACACAAGAGTAAATACAGCCTCCAAGCCTAATGCAATACTCTGAAAGGATTAAATAAAATCTATCTGAGCAAACATAATATCGTTATACGTTTCTCAAGAAGGCTGAAGGATTACTAAATGCTCTATGATTTTCTGACTAGAGAAGCAAGCTACTTTGGGACATGTCTCAGCCTACATTAGTGGGATTTTTATACATGTGCCTCATCAACTGGATTATCAGAAAGTGTAAAGTCATTTAGAGAGACATTTCGTTTTTTTAAGGTACAGCAACAGCAAAACCAACAAAATCTAAAGAAAATTTAATTTATAAAAGCTGAAAAGATTTTATCCATATGAACAATTGGCAATACGCAGTAATCCGTAATTACTGGAGGGCTTCTAGACCTATCTGATTTTCCTGAAATTAAATGAAAAAATACAGCAAAAGTTTGCTTTTTTGTTGCTGTTGTTTTAGATCAAAGATAACATTGCTGTCTTGGAAAAAATCACCCCAATACGTCAAAATCACGAAAATGCCACTGCATGTAGCACTCACCCATTGATTTATAAAATCCTAATAGTTAAGAACAAAGACAATTAAAATTGGCTACTCTTGAACTCTGTTTTCCATATTCGGATACTTCCTATGCTTCATGCACTTTGAGATATAACCCAAAACGTGAGCTTTGGGAACCAGCAAGTAAACTATTTGACAGGATGAGAGGAAACTAATTTCCTTTAAGGAACGCTAAACAGACAGCCATTGGAGAAAATCTGTTAACCGCTTTTTAAAAGAATAAACCCACTTTAAGTACGACGCGTAAATGCGAACCGTTAACTGTTAAATCTTCACCAATTAATTTATAATGGATTCTTCTATTATATTACTGTTTTTATTTTCTTGTGTCTTTAAAATTAAAAAGGGATTGGGTGGGGGGAATGCAGGCAGGAATCCAGACGGTCCTTTAATGCTTTAAATGGTCTGTGCAGAAGTAAAAGCAAGCCCATGCCCTTACGGTACAAGAGAACAGGAGGGTACTCAGGCTACATCAGAGATGTTTCTGGTCATGGCACTGTCAGACCAGTTAAAAAGAAGGTGATGTTAACGATAGCCCAGCATCAGTGCAGGCGGGAGGATGACTGGGAGCTGGAAGACAGCTAATCAACACATCCATCTCCCAGAAGTTTTGCACAAGCAACAGACACCTCTAGAGAGGAGCAGTTTTGGGGTTCCAGGTCTGGCCACAGATAACACAGCTGCTAATTACACTGAACCTCCAGGAAGCCCTGTGGTCATAAAATGTCACGTAGCTGTAAGATTTTACTGCAAGAATCATTTTTGCAGACCTCCATTCAGTTTGTTCACTTACCCGTCTCCACCCTATGACATCCTGAGATTTGAACGATGGCTAACGTACTGCAAGGAACTGCAGCAAGTCCAAAGTGGCAGAGCACAATACTGAAGATGCAACTAAGACAGCGGCAGTGGGCGGGCATATTCTGCTTCTCTACTTTAAAGAGAAGGGCACTGACCCAACCCTCCGGCATGAGTTGTTAATCACTATGAAAGAAGCCACCTGTTAATGATTTAATAGCCTTGTCATTAGTTTTACAGGAAGGAGTACTACTAAACCATCAAAGAAAAGAGTATACCTTACTCTTACAAAATAGGGGTTCAAAAATTAAATTCCATTTTCATAGTCTTTTTTAAAGACAACTTACATTTTTGTTTCATACATCATTTCAGTTAAATTTTGACTGAGATACAGTCACAAGAACATCTATTTTGGTGAAAAAAGTATCTTTTTTGTCCAAAAATTTCATGCAATTTTAACTCTTATTCAAATGAACCCACTAAACTAAATTAAATGTAGTTCTGCTGTGGCAGAAATCATCTCAGAACAAATACCGGCACCAGAATGGTTTGTGGTAAACATTATTCCTAGGCATGTATGAACACTTCAGATGGCATCTGTAAAAAGGAAGGTATTATATACCACTATAATAATAATAATCAGAATTTTTAAAAGTATAAATACTGGCACAAGACCAAATCAATACAAATTGCTCACTAATAACCTAAATAAGAAATTAAGTTTCTAGTCATATCAGAAGTGAATTTCTGAAACAGCCTTTCAAGCTAAAATTAAAATCATGAGAGAGACTCTGACTGTATATATGAATTCCTACAAAGAAAAATAAAGTGTGCAATCATCAATTTATCAGTGATCTGTGCTCCTCCAAAGTCTCTTGAGAAGAAAGTAATTCACTTTATCTTTGCACATGTATATTACTTTAATCCAAATCACCAAGGGCTTCCACTGGATGGGTGCAGGATCCAGGCAGTACTAAATCTCTACCACCCATAGCCACTAATGTCCGTGACAGATCATTTGATTTGTTGATTTTTCATCCTTGATAAAACCCTATTCCGACCACTGACTTTCCACCAGGCATTTAAGCTTATTGTAGAAGGCTAGAATGTCATCACATAGGGGTTGGTGCAGCACAGGTCAGTGGATACTTCTGGTCACCCTTCATCACCCACATTTTTACAAGAGAAGGAACTGATTGTTCCTACATAGAATATATTTTTTAGGGCTTTTTTTCAACATTTTGTTTATTAAGAAGTTCTTCAGCTTAGCTTTTCTGCAACTTTGTTTAGGATCTTCTTCTTTCCCCTTTCATAGCAGGTGCCAGGAAAATAAAAGGCAACTGCTCCTTTTTTTTTTAGTGTTTTGTTGTATGCTTATTCTCACCTCTTTTTAATATGTCTAAAATTTATGACTGCTAGGTAACTTTCCCCTGATATGAAGAAACATTTCAGTGACCCATAAAATTTGGAATTTAAATTCATTTATTTTTGTTACCATTAATTCCTAGTGTGACCATCACTGCTCACTGCAATTTAACACATACTGCACACTTTAATATAGCTGAAGCAGTGGGCTCTAGGATCCTTTGAACAAATGACCATACTGAATGGTCTGTTCAAGTGACTGACTTTTCCTATTTTTTTCTTAGTCACACAGGGCACCACACGTGAAAAGACTGACTGGAGACTGTCCTTGGACTCCTGACGCTTACAAGATGCAGCATTAAAGTAGATGATGTTTAGAACTTGTTGGCTTCTTTTCAAACCCACTACTAAGCTATAAAAGCTAAAGTATAAACATTTGCGTTAAGCAGTTTTTCACTTTTTAAAACCGGAAACATTATTACGTGCACATTTACTACACTTAATGAAAGGTTCCTTAGTGCCGCAGGGAAAAACTGCTCAGTTCTCAGGGTTTCAAGTCCAATCGGGATTGGAGCAGCCTATCGATTCATTAATGACATAATTAACTGGAATTGGTGAACTATACCTTCAGGATCAATATCTGCAATAAAACAGCTTAAACCAGAGTATTCAACATTTATGAAATGTTAATACCTGTAATTTTCTAAATACTCATCTATAACTAACCCCAGGAAGTCCTAATCACACACACAGAGACACATGCGCAAACCCCCCAACGTGAAGCGTGAGCTACAAGCTTACACCTCCCCCTCTTCTGGGAGTTTTACACCCACCTCTCCGGCATTTGGGGGGAATCCATTTACACATAGCATTTACACCCACACTCAGCAGAGATTTTCATCCAGCCACTTTACTTTGCCAAGGCTGGTGGGGGACAGGAGAGACACCCTGCGAGCACCCCTGCACCTTAGCACAAGAGATCCTTTCTGAAGATTATCATGAAATGAACTCCTGCTGATTTCAGGTAGATTGTAGTTTACCCCTCATGCCCTCATATTTTTCATTCCTGTATGAAATTAGGAAGGTGAACAAGAACTGACATTGTTTTAACCATTACTGTCCATTTATGGAATTGCTATATGCAGTGGTTATCTTTGCAACTTAAAATTATTTACCCGGATTTGAAGATCTGAATATAAACACAACCTTAATTACTATTAGATAATGAAATAAGTGCTGCTTTTATTTCCAAAAGTAATTAAGGTAAATTAATCTTCAAAACAAATGCAATGCTTTCAAAAAGACAACCCCAAAAAACCACACACCAACCATAACTGCACATACCAAAAAAGTTTCAGTCAGCCTCAGCCAACTTTTTCTCCTTTGAAACTTTTTCAGGTAGCCTACATTAAAAAGGACTGCATTTTGATTTGTTTGCCACAAGTATGAACAGCATTTCATATAAAAATATATCACTGCAGGGAAAACATGTTCCATCTATATATGAAGTTCCAGCACAGCCTGGATTGAGTGATAATAAAGAAGTACTTGTCTGACTTCCTACGCTGGACTGCTTTTGCTGCCAGCATCCTTGAAAATAAGAACTGCATTGCTCATTTTGCTGCAGACAATTCTTCAAGTGTTAGGAAATCTGCATGTTAGTTTCTATTACACTAAACAACCTCACTACCGTATTTCCAAACTTTTGACCTCCAACAAAAACAGAACCAAACACCAGAGCGTTGGTGCATCAACAGGATGTTATTAAAGAACTGGCATAGTTTTACCGATCTCATTGCTTGAAAATTAGTTATCCTCACGAGTTGTCCTATCTTAAGCTTGCTTAGATAATAAGATCTTAAATGACCGCTGACAGAAGTAGCATCCGTGTACCACAGCTACCTACACACACAGACACAAACACATCCCTCTGTGGACTACAGTGGATGATACATTGCATAACACCATATTATGCTTATGCAGCTAAGTAGTACTGAACAAGGCAACAGGAGATGGATTACTTTATCAATTCATAAATAGCATCCGTATTGTACTATTCTGGTGACAAGGATTATTGAAATTCATGCCAGAATCTGATTGATTGTAAGGAATGCAGCCAAGAACAAGCTGGCTGTGGTCATTTACCTTCCCAGCATACACACATTACTGGAAAAACCACACAAGCCTGGGAAGTGTTGGAGATGCCAAGGAAGTTCACAGTCCCATGAAGGATCCTTAGCGGTCGCTGGCTTTGTTGCCTGACAGTCCCTTTCTGCTACTGACACAGCCTGCGGGACCTGCAGTGTAACACCTGACCCCAAATTTTTATTTCTGATGGAATAGCTGCTACGAGCCATACCTTGTGTAAAAACTACACCACTCAGCTCTTGCCTGCCTTTCCAAATACAAGAGAATGTCTTTCTCAGTGCATAAATTCTTTCTCTTTTAGCTGGGAGTGGGGGCATGCAGCTTTCAATTTACTCTCCATCTCCCATCCTCAGAGTAGTTTGACGTTTCCCACATTTCCACAGAGCTGACCTGGCTGACGGCACAAACACACAGAAAACCCGCCATACACCAACTTAATCCCAGTCAAAGAAATGGCACATTTCCATCTACCTCTGCCACAACTTAAATGATGTTTGATTGGTAGTTAATGAGTAGCTAGAAGTAAAATATACCTATCCTAATGGATAGTCATTACTAAGACTAATCTGTCTACTGTGAAGAATCAGGTGTAAAAAGATTATCTATGGCTTCCCTACCAAATGGTTTCCTATATATTTTTGTACTACAGCGGACTTCAGAGCAGGCCTAGACTACAGATGCTGGCAGTCAAGAGCTGACTTCTGTGCAACAAGAGTTTGAAACTCTTACGCTATTATACAGTATAAGAAAACTATTATAATTCTCAGGCTGGGCAGTGATGTAAAAAGTAGCCCCCATGTCTAAATTCAGACAACTGTCCTAAACCTTAACTTGATCCATTTCTTAGTCTTGATCTTTTGTGTTGCTAGGGTACAGAAGACTGCAATAATCAACTACCCACAATAAAAGATTTCACCAGCGACTGAAAACACCTAGCATATGTTCATATACAGCCAGTTCAGAAGTTAGCAAAATTATTAGCTCTTTGGTTAAACTACAAGTGCTTAATTCACAGTCTCAGGCAAGTTCACATCACAGACTTACCTTCACTGAATCAAATATGACAGAGTCTTCCAATTCTCTTCCAAAAAACCTTTAAATCAGATCCCCATGTGGCAGGAGAGCTATAGGCTGAATTAGGCTTTTCCTTAGCCATTCCCATCATCCCGATGGAATGAAATTTCAAACACAGAAAACAGTTTGGTTATGTGGGACAATTTTCTGTGTTATTTAAGTTCCACTTAAGAATTTGATATTCTAGAAGTTATTTTATTAACATAAATTCATTATTATGTTCTGGAAAAAAAACTTTGAAGTAAAATGGAAGTTCCCTGTCTACTAACATGCAACAGACCAGATGAGGTTTTGGCTTTTTTTGCAAATCTGGCTTTATATGGTGCACATTAAAGTCAAAATACCATAGAGACAAATTGTACCTCTTAGAACCCACAAGTACAGTAAGTAGAGCTCCTACAGAGTCTAGTTAGTCAGACTTCAAACTTGTTTTTCTTTTTTTCCATTCTTCTACAAACTTTCAGGTGCCTACCTTAGATGTTAAGGTTTCTGGGCTACTAAGTATGAATTTCTGGTAATCTATAAAGACTATGATCTTCCACTGTTTAATTTTCCTTCACAGAAATTCTAAATATCTCCTTAGCCTATACTGCATGCTAATGCAATAACCTGATGCAGTATGTAGGTATCAGAACACTCATCAGTCCTGGCATTTTAGAGTAAGTTACAACAACTATTCTGCACTGAAGGGATATGTGCAATCAGCTCTAACTTTGGTAACCACGAAAGGTAAAGATGGCCAAGCCTACTAAGGTATGTTCTAGCCATTAAGCATAAAATGGGGATTAGGGTGGTGGAAGTCTATGCCTAACACAACAGTTGCTACCCATTCTGCTGTCCAGATGCCAAGAAACATGGTTTTCTTTCCATTTTATTAAAACATATTTTTAATGAGGCTTTAATTAGAATGTTTGCAGCTGATGCACCTATTTTTCTTTTGAAAAGTCAGGTTTTATGCATTTGGATTGATGGTATTTCTGAAAAGAAACTGGGCAGTCTTTTGAAACTTACAGAATGTACTTTTTTAATGGGGTTGGGAGAAAGTTCTTGGACTGAACCACGTAGACCACTCGAACTCTTAAACTGGCGGGAAATAACAACACATTTCAGCTATACTTCTCAGCAATGTCCTGCCATTCATTCACACAGACTTTCAAAAGGCAAGCTGAAAAGTATCAAGAAGTACCTCCACTGATCTGGATATACAGAATTCTTCTACTATTAGTAGCTAATCCACATATACAAACAGAACAGCAACCACATGAAAAGTTGCTAGAATGAAGAGAGATCCGATTTTTTTTCTGAGACTTTTAAAAGAAAATATAACAGATGATTGTATATATTATATTGATGTGCATTAAAAATAGCAGCTACCTCAAAACACAAACGCTGCTAGACAATATCAACGCAAGGACAGTTGTTACTGAGAAATTAGCATATAACCCAAAGCTACCACAGAAGTAAAATCTACATGAAGGAAGACCTCCAAGCTGTTTGACATGTTATACTAAATTAAAACATCTGTGTCCATGAGCCTGCCATTTCATACATTTGGACAGATTACTGTACTTTTGTGAAATGCAATCAAGTTACTTTTAAAGACTTCACTGTGGCTCACAGATGCTAAAGCAATCATAATAAACATCAGAGTGAGCATTCTTTACACACCAAGTTTGTATCAAAATCAGTGATTTTAAGAATTCAAGGTCAGGCCTTCAAACACTGAAATCTCTTGTCACTGAATATCTAGCAATGACTAAACTAAAATGATTAAACATCTGGTTAGCCTAAAATACAGTTGTTCAAGGAGTCTAAGAAAAAAAAAACACCACTAGAAGGGTGGGAGAAAATAGAACTGATTGCAGGTTTGTTAACCTGAGGCAGTAATTTGGCTGCTTATCATGGTTTCATCAGCGCATCTTTATATGTTGAATAAAGCAAACGCTAGATTACCGCTTTAATCAGCATCATAAAACACCATGTTTCTCTCTGCTTCCTAACAGCTGGTTTAAGAGGAATAAAAGGTTTATTTGATGGGTAAGTTGGAAGACCTCCAAGTGCCCTTTAAGCTGCTACATTTCTACAGTTGGACTTTCAAAGCAAGTTGAGTCTTTACAAATGCTGTTAGCTTAGTTTTTTAGATCATGATGTTTTCTATAAAAAAAAGTCAAGATAACTCTGCTACCTCCAACACAAGAATCTACTCACTCATGCTTTAACATAATAATGTCAATTGTATCTTGTTGTGCCATCAACAAGGAAAAAAAAAATTACTTCCTTTAGGATACATCAACTTAAAATCTAATTCCATAAAACAGAAGTAATATTTCACTACCTACAAAGCATGCTGCTAAAGTGTGAGGTTTCACAACTATACTTCCATATTAAATCATTTTCACAAAAAAAATCCCTCCACCTCATTGTTGTTTCTCCTTGCTGTGGAAGAGACCCATACAAACAGAGCAAACTGACCAAGCTTGTATGCAAGAGAATGTCTCTGACAGATGTGAAAAGGAACCTCCTTGTATAGCACTGATTGCAGTATAGGACCAAAGAAACTTTATGCCAGACAGAAAATGAGATTTTTAGAAGGTCGTTATGTCAACCTATTGCTACTCCTACTGAAATGTGTTACCGTGATGTTGAGCACCTATAAAAGTCCCCAAATACATAGCAATCCCCTCCTCCCCCAAACCACAAAAAAAAAGCCCAACCCCCAAACATAGAATCATAGAATCATTTAGGTTGGAAAAGACCTTTAAGATGATCGAGTCCAACCATCAACCATGCCCACTAAACCTTGTCTACATGCTTTTTGAACACCTCCAAGGATGGTGAGTCAACCACTTCCCTGGGCAGCCTGTTTCAATGCTTGAAAACCCTTTCAGTCAAGACATTTTTCCTAATATCCAATCTAAACTTCCCCTCGCGCATCTTGAGGCCATTTCCTCTCATCCTAACACTAGTTACTTGATGGAACAGACCAGCACCCGCCTCACTACAACCTCCTTTCAGGTAGCTGTAGAGAGCGAGAAAGTCTCCCCTCAGCCCCCTTTTCTCCAGGCTAAACAACCCCAGTTCCCTCAGCCACTCCTCACAAGACTTGTGCTCCAGGCCCCTCACCAGCTTCAGTGGCCTTCTCTGGACACGCTCCAGCGCCTCCATGTCTTTCCTGTAGTGAGGGGCCCAAAGCTGAACACAGTACTCAAGGTTTGGCCTCACCAGTGATGAGTACAGGAGGACGATCACTTCCGTAGAAACACGCACAAAGAAAGTAGTGTTAAGAAAAATTATTTCTCTTTGGTATTTTTTTTTTATAGTATATCTAGAATTACCTCAAATTATTAAAATAATAATAATGACATAATTCAGCTGAGGATATCTCTAATTAAAATTTGCTCTACTTTTCTTACCACAGTTTGAAACAGAACAAACAATGAACACCACTAGATACCTACCAGTTCTGGGAATTTTCTAGTGAAGATAGTTGCTAGAAAACTGAGCACCTCTCCTATGCCACATTATTTTATGTCATGCAAATTTCATTGTGATGTGCATCTTTAACATGGCTGTCTAAAACAGTTTTAAAAGTCATATTTACAGTTATGGTGGGACTTCCCTCTAGTGTAAATGCTCCGCACACAGATTTGCTTCCTGATGCCCTCAGTTTGAAGATTCAGCTCCTCTTTGGTGATACGCTTTGCCCTTGTACTGCCAGAGTTAATTGTCTTCTCGGGGACATTGAATTATCATTACTCTACACAATACCTTCACTTTAGTTATTGAACAAATACAACTGACAAATTAAAAAAACCTCAGTCACCTGGGTCACTTCAGCTTGAGTTCCATAGTCACAGATGAGGAGGGAAAGGTAAAGTACAGCTCCCCAAATTTTGGTATTTAAAATGTGCAACTTGCAAAATGGTCATTTGATACATTGGAAAGTGTTTTTATTACACTAGGAAAATAACGTTCAGGTAGAATCACAGCCTTCAAGGGTACATTAGACTTGGGCACATGCACCATGCAATGCTGCGAAGGCTTCTTATTCTGCTGCAGAAGTTAACAAGACAGTCATAATTAAAATAAATTAAAACAGACTCCCAGAGATCCCAGAATTATGCCTGGGATCTCTCCAGTCCCACGAGGATTAGGCAAGCACAAAGCTGGTTTACAGATAGTTCTATTCCACCCTGTCTATTAAAGGTACGCCACAGCACCCCCAGCAATATCGATTTTGAGGACAAGCTTTATTTGAAAAAATAAGAGCACGATACAACACGATATATATATTTAGTATTCCCATACTTATTTAGCAGAACATTTAGCATGGATATGCAGGAACCTAGGACTTCCACTCTGTACACACACAGCCCCCCTCCCTGAGATCAAGGCTGCGATCTCACAAGGACAGCAGTTACTGGGATTGTCTTTGGGGTTTTTTTGCTCCCCGCGCAGCACTTTTTGTCTTATTTTACAAGTCCACACAGAGATATTTACTTCCCAATACCAGAGCTCTGGACTGACATCCAGGCAAGAATTACTATAGACGGCTTCTCTGGGGTAACAGTGAAGCCACAGGTATGCATTTTGGGATGGTGTAGAGAACTACAGCGTAGATAGGCATGCGTCCTCGAGACTTCTAATGCTTATGTTATTGCTCCACTCAGCTGAAGTTAATACTAATTCAGTATGGCTCCATGTATTAAAATTTCATTTCCAGGTACAGTAGGGAATACATTCAGGTGGGTGCATATGTTGAAAAGCCAGCACACAAAAGCAATTTCTTTCCTTTAACGAGAATGATCTGTTTTCAGTTTGCTGTTCTTTCTCAACGCAGAGCTTTTACTAGGCGGACAGGAAAGAAATCAAGGCATCCACTACAATGAAACAATATAGTAAGAGTTGTTGAAGAGGAAAATCCTTGTCTCAACTCAAGAAGCTTCAGCCAGAGACGTTTCAGAGTAAGCAGTAATGCCTCCTTCAGGTCAGTAAGCACAGGGAAATTAAGAAAGCAATTAGCCCTTTCTCTTATGGAGGTCCTCTATACTGTTTCTCGTCAAAATCTTGCGGGTAGGTTTTATCCATCAAGGTAAGGATCCTGTGTTAAAGGACTGCCTGAAACAATAGTCTTGGTTTTCACACACACAGCTCCAAACCAAAAAAAAAACCAAACCAAAAAACCAAGCAGCACACAACGATGGAGAGAAATAGCATTGCATGTCCAGGAACTACACACAGCACCTTTTATTAAACCTCCAGGAGAAATCTCTTGCCACCTGACCTCCAGCACCAAATTGCCTGAACTGGTCTGCAAGGAGGTATGGGGACAACTGGCCTCCGTCCTCCTGAAGTGCCCCGAGCAGAGCCCAGGCTAGTTCTTTGTTTCCAAGACAAAAGCGGGAGAATCAACCCCGGACGCAACCAGAAAAAAAGACTACAGACATAAAGGGAGGACAAAAAAAGTTGACAGGAGAGGATGCTGTTTTACACCATATCCTTTCATGCCACAGCCGGTCACTCACACCAGATGTCATGTTCCTTCCTTAGGCAGAAGGAACCCCTGCCACAAAAACCAAGACTGAAATGACAAAAGGTTTCTTCCCACTAACTCCAACTACTTGGGGAAATTTAACCCCTTAAATAGGATTTGTACTGTAGATGGTATTTGAAAACCAGATAGGTACCAAACAGCTATTCTGTTTACCGGCTGTGTGACAGTGACCGCTGCATCAGCAAAACCAGGCAGGGTACCATCTCTCCACCACTATAATGCTCTGGTTTATTTGGTATTCTTTTTAAAAAAGACAGGGTTTTGGAGGAGGAAATGCACCAACCAGGTGACCACAATTTGGGGGAATATCAACATTTACGGTTTAATGAACTACATATATGAACTGCTTATGTCATGATCAACACAAACTGTGTTGAGCTGGTGTTGCATTGTATCAGACCAACTACAAAAGAAAAAAGATTTCTAAAAAGAAAGAAAAAAACAAACCCAAAGCTCTTCCTAGAAGACAAAAAAAAATAAAAACCCAGAAGACAAAGTAAAATACTTCTACCTTTCATTTTATAGCTCCTCCTTCCTATTGGTAGAATAACAACTTTACATTTTGACTTAAGAATAATGTGTCATGACACAGTACCTACCTATACCTACAGTACATACCCATAACAGCATATACCTAACCTATATAGTATATACCTGTAATTAAGCCCTGAAAAAAGGTGAGAAGCTGTCTATTCTTTTAGCAGTGACTTATGTATGCTGAGAAGACTGATAAGATGGCAAGGGAGAGATAACACTGGGAATTGTTTGATTTTACTGCTGGGAACTAGGAATAGATGTTGTTCTCCTGTTTATATGAGCCAACACTTTCTATCCACTGGTAACACAACAGAAAAGCTTCTTGGTTTGATGAAGAGACACATGAGTTTTGTAAACTTTTTTTAGATTATAATAAGCGAGGTGTTTTTTGTTTGTTCTCCTTTAATATTAGAGTGTGCTCAGGAACCAAACTGCCTCAAAGCTAACAACATTCAGTTATTACTTTACCACCTAAGAAATCATTGAAATTTCAAGAGCTAGAGACCTATGGCTTTTTTCTGCCTGACATAAAAATCTGGCAAATACACAATCATCTGGAAAAAGATATATTACATTTTGATTAATCCTGCTATATCTTTTGCTATTTCCACCTGCAAGTAGGCACATTCTATTAAGTCAAAACAGGAAGGCCAACTATTTGTGTGGGGAAAGAAAGGATAAGGGGAGAAAAAAAATTATTTCACAGAGCTATTTTCTGCATCATACTATCTACTTCAGCCCCAAGAAAAGAAATAGCACCAGAATAAAGTAGTCCTTCTACAGACCACGACTATACTCAAGGGGAGAATTTTGCACCAAAACCAGGAATGACAGTTTCAAGTAAAAAGAATTAATATGCGGACTGGGATTTGGAAAGCTCAAGATATTGTGTCAAACAGCTGTTGCACAGGTAGGTCTTCCAAGCGATACCTGCAATTACCTCTGAAGGTCCACACATGGTTTTACTTTTGATGGGAAGCACAAAAAACGCAGCAACTCTTCAGTTGCTTATAGCTGCAGCCCAACCTGTGCATGTCCCCTCCTTTTCAGTGACCTCAGTTGTCACAGAGTGTTCTCAACCCATGACCGCTAGTCAGGAGTCCGTGCCCTTGCTTCCAATTTATATGATCTGATATTTACTTCCAAAAAATAATTCCAGATTAAGGTTGAAAGTGCTATCAAAAGCTAAGAAAATACTTAGATTTGCACAACTTGAATTCTACTCCTTGCTTGTACAATTGTGATACAATTATTGAAATATTTTATTCCCCCTCCCGAAACCTTGGATCTAAGCACCCACAACCGATGATTTCCATACACAGAGAAGTTAATGACCAGCCCAGTTCATTACGTCCACAACCATATCCTGCACTGAATATATAAAACAATTACTTTCCTAATTTTTTCTCCAATGCTGCCATTGGGATTCTTTACAAATAAGTATCTGTCTCTGGTACATTAGCATGCCATGAGCTTTAGCATTTTGAATGAGAGTTTTGCATGAAATCTACCTACAGTCTGACAGCTGGAGGCTGCCAACCATGGTAGAAACAGAGTAAGTGCAACAGATTCATAGTCTTTCCTTGAGAAAGCCAAATGCTTAAAATCTGATGTGCAATTTGATTCCTTTTTTGAAAAGAGAAACTCTCTACTTAATTTCTAAGAAATGTACTGTGTCAGCCAAATAAACTGTTTTTCACTTGAAGGCAGAAGTCAGAGCTGATCATATTAGCAACATTATGATAATTGTTCATTTATCATAAGTGATACCAAACTCAACCGTTTAGACTTGTTTCCTTCTTAATAACCCCAATGTACCAACAGAGAGAGTCATTGTCAGGGGAAGAGGCCTAACACTCTGTATAGTCAATTGTTCCTCATAATTAACTGTTCTGTGTAATATCTAAAGTAAATCCATCTTTGGAGAGGGAGAAGAGACTGAAATGATGTTGGCAAATAAAGCTAAAATAAACCAACATAAAACCCCCAAATAAAGAGCAGTGTATTCAATTACTTAAAATTAGTAAATGTGCTCCCACACATATGGGGAAAAATGAACATATGATCAAACTAAATAGGATTATGCAAAAGAAGCTTCTAATAATAGGCCCGTAATTAATCTTTTTTTGGTCTTCAAGCTTGCCTATAATCATTCTTCATGTGCATAATTTAATTTGGGCAAAACCTAATTCTATTGAAAGGACATGTCTTCCAACAACCCTTCAGCTGTGAGGACTACTTTTCCTAATCTAGTTACAGTTCGGCAGATGGTGCAGAGTCCACTCCTGTACCACGCTTAGCGTTGTTCCATGCTTTGTTTTGCAGACCAAAAGAGGGGAGAGTTTTATTGGGACCATCGAAACACAGTTCCCTTGGTATACTGAACAGATAAAACAGAACTGAGGAGAATTTCTCAGTAAACCTTATGACTTCTAAAAGTTATCATGTTAATTACTTTGCTAGCTTAGTCTTACTAGACTTGTTACTGTACTCCTTAACAATCTTATTTTCCAGGGGTTATTGCACAATTTTTGGAAAAATAAATGCTCTGGTATTGAATCAAATAGCACCTGTAGCATGAAACACATTATCTGGTATTTTATGTTGTGTGTGTGCATGCACATGTGTCTGTGTCTCCATATAAAGCAACGTATATTTTATTATAAAGTTTTCCTAGGTTTAAGAAATAGATGATCCTTACAGCCAAAATGTATTAAAATGTCCCAAAATTTTAATTTGTTTTAGAAGTTTCATGGAAGAATGAAGGCTAAAAAAGGAAAAACTGGGGAAGTAAAGAAGGAAATTCTACAGAAATTCTACTTGCCCCATTAAATAAATTTTTTTAAAGTATGTGAAATATAGTGAAAATATTTTCCAGTTATGGAAAAAGTTAATTTTTCAGCTCCTAAAACTAATTCAAATCTTCACACAGGACTAAGAAACCGTTTAGGAATGTGGTTCTCTCTCTCTTTCCCTAAGTTATTTTGTCCCATTATTTAACTAGGGAATGCCACTGCTGGAAGTTGAGACATTCTCTAGCATACATTCATTCTCCAGCTTCCTAAAATGCAACATACTACAGGTGATAATTGAGGCTAATATTGCTTTCCTGTTCCCATAAGGATAATTATGGTCTTTTGACCATTTATGAACCACACATGAGAAAAGTTACAGCCTCCAGCCAGCTATCAGAAAGACCACAAGCACTGTCACTACAACCCCTTAAATCTCACCTTTGCTCCTCATTCTCACACTGAATCCATAAGAAAAATTTACCTGTTTGCTTTGTTCAAATGGGGTTTACTTTTTGCTGCATGTAGTCTTAGACCAGCCCCCGTAAGAAAAATGCTGCAGGTTCCATATTCACTTGTTATCAATGTACACAAGAAGCAGACTAATAAGGCACTGCAAAAACCCCCAATACAGGTTAATTAAAAGTTAATTTCTACACTACGGGCTACCAAGCTCTTACTAATATTAGATATAAGAGAAAAAAAGGCTTAAAGTTTCAATTAGAGAGAATACAAGATTCTGGAATTAAATCTCCATATATTCTGAGCAAAATCAGTGAAGTTGCTCTAAGTGTGATTTAGATGATGATGTGAAGAGATGAGTTCCTTGCTACTGAGTTCTTTCTTTTCATTTATATTACTGCTGCTACGAGCATCAGCTGTAGTGTTGGGAGGTATGAATTCACATTAATATACCCAGGGGTCTGTTTGGCTAGCACAGTAAAAGCACTGGAGGCCAAGCCTGCTGCAGAGCAGCATGCCAAAACCTTGGCGGAAAGGGAATGCAGCTCTCTGCAGAAGCTGACTGAAAGCTAAAAGCTGCAGTAGTAAATGTCTGTAGCCACGGGTCAAAAATAGTATACAGAAACTGTCCCAGGTAACAACAGAAAGAACTAATCACTGGCCAAACTGCAGGGAGGTAGCATGTAGGCAAGATGCTTCTACAGCTACCAGAGTTTAAAAAGAAAAAAAATACCAACCAGAAGATCCTGAAGAGCACTTTGAAAAATCAAGGAGGGGGATTAGCATTCTTGAGGGAAAAGGAGTAGTTTAACAACTGTTTTTCACGTGGAACAATTCAAAGAAGTCATCCTTCCTACAGCAGAGCACACACAAATCCATAAACAAAAGAGTAGTCATCAGCAATGCAAGGTAGGGATGCGTATTTCACCTTAACAATAAAACAGTAATGTTGTAATTATAAAAAAACGCAGTCAAGGGAAAACTGCATCGTAAACTCAAAGTCAGTGTCCCTAGAGCTGTAAAGGCACCATTTAAAAGAGAGCTCTGTTTGTCCCGGAATCTTCCCAGCAATCTTCCTGAGGAGATGTGCTCTACCACGATGTGCCTGTACCTGGCAGCACGCCTGCTAAATGTGTTCCTAACACCGTACATCTTTGTCTGTCCCCAAACCGCACTGGAGGCTGCTGAGGTGCAAAATCTGTTTGCGCTCTGTTCATCTCAAATACACTAAGTCAGGCACAGTAATACAATTTAGGTTTTTTTATACTACACATACACATGTGCGTAATCCGACCTCAAAACGATGTACAGATAGGGTTCAAAAGCATCTCTCTTTCATCACATATTCCTTCAATCCTCCCTGTTACTCACTTACTCTTTGCAGACATATCATTGCCCTTGCAGACTGTCATCTGCTTGCAGTCTAGCAAAGCAAAATCAGACAGAAGTTCTGCAGATTTAATAAGAATGCTTATAATGTGTCACAAGCATCAATGACTCTGGGGATTAGATGTATTTAGAAATGCTATGTAATCTTCAATGTTCTGCAAGTAACCATGCTTTGGGATTAAAACATATAAAAACTTGTCAAGCCTCTGGTATACTTAATATCTGTTTGGTGACATCTCATTTAGAGAAAAGATTCATTAACCTCAAAGTGCTACTGTTTTTCTGTAGCAGCAGTACCACAAGTAAGGTTGAGCTGGTGCTTGCTTTATAAATAGATTTTCAGAGTCACTGTCTGAACAGATTCAGATCTCAGCAGCCTAAAATTTAGTGCAAGAAGGCATCAGAAAAACACTGAAATTCATTAAATAGGTTTGCATACTGGAGCCTCACAAAGCATGAATGCAACCTGAGCTGAGGCTGTTTCTGCTCCCTAAATAAGAGAGAGGCCCTAAATTAAAATGACTAGCATTTGTCTACCAAGCATCCTCAGAACAGGTCTTTGGGTGTCATGGGGAAAATATTTGAAATGAGCCAGATATTTTCATGCAAGGATCAATATTAAGTACTGAGCAGGTGCAGGAGTTAATTTTCATAATGTTCTCGGTTATGCAGCAAATATAGCATTGCAAGTTTCATTACAAGGTAAAAGAGATTCTAACAAATTTTGTTTTGACACAAACTGCCATTCAAATGAGTAAAAGTACCCTCATTTTTTTTAATGACAGATGACTTAAAAAACCACATGCAAATAAGACAATATTACATAAAGGAAAAAAAGTCAATCAAATCATGAAACATAAATGAAATGCTAAATATAGGGATGCTACGGTCTTCGCCACGCTTAAACATCAAAGAACAGATAATGAATAAACATAGTCAGAAAAGAAACAGAGAGAACGTGCACACGCGTGCCTGCGTTGTATTTACACAGAACATATTCGTAGTTCCACCAAAAGAGCACCTAATGCTGTGAGCAGCTGAAGAAAGGAAAGTGGCAAACTTCCAGGTAACCAAAGCAAGCCCAGCCAAACTTCCAGGTAACCAAAGCAAGCTCAGACCTCTCTGGGAGTTTTGCTCAAGCAGCTACCTCTGAACAATTGGAGGTTCTCAAATAAGTTTTTCATCTTGCCCGATTCCTCATTCGTCAACGTCATTATCAAAACCACTGATCTATACATACAAGTGGAAGCAGTATGCCATTGCTCTGGTCAGGAGCTGGACTGATTCATATTTTGTCTGCTATGCTCTTATTTTTGTTTCTGCAAACATCCTTGCTCTTCAAATGTTGACTGAGTCCCAAGCAAAGACTCCAGGAGAAGGGAAATTGTCTTGTATTTTCAATCAATATATTTCCAAGCATTGTTACAACATCATGTAAATAACAGCATCGTCGTATAAAACAGTGTAACTGAAATGTTGTAACTAATTTTGAGACCTGTAATCATAACCTGTAGTTATCATGTAACTGGAGAACTATAATCAAGGGGCAAAGCCCCATTCCATATCTGATATATTTCGCAGCAAGAGCTCTGCGGTTACGCATCTAAATAGGGGAAAACTCTGCAAGCCAGAAGACTAGCTGTACAAGGAGTACACTTTTAAAAGTCAATGTAACTAGGGATGCTCAACGAATAGCACAACTGAATAAAAAGGGGAAGGAGAGGAAAAAACCCCAGTGTTTTACTGGTCTTCAGAGAAATATCAAGCTTTTGACATTTTCACACCTTTTAACTGTAATTGTGATATAACTACGTAAAATGCATTACAGATATTACAGAGAAGTCATTCATAAATCTGCCTCAGATGCATTCAGCTGTCTATACTATACTGATTCACCAACAGTAAAGCAGAATTTGTAATCATGTACAAATCAACCATGTCAACGTTTGAGGCTATAATAATATTTGTTTGGAATATCACAGCAATATTGTGACAACAAAGCTAAATGAATGTAGGAAAGCCTCTGTAAGAGAGGAAGATGATCATACCTAATAATGAATTATATAAAAAATTCAACAAGTAAAGGAGTAAGACAATGTCAGTTATTTACTCACTGTCTTTTGTCTCTATTTGGATGTCTGATGGTTGCAGTCCTGTTCTTTCATTTCTCTTCATCATTTCCTAACAGCTTCTATCTGTCCATTATCTCTCTCTGTCCGTTGTTTCCCCACAATCTCAAGATCTTGAAAATCTTTATATAACTGGGCTGTGATCTTGCTGCTCTAGGTGCTGTCAAACCTTGCCTCATTTATCCTTCTTTCATTGTTTCTTCTGGTGCTTCCACAGCCTTACCTTCCTATTCATATTTAATTCATAAAACCACTATAATTTGTATTACAGATCTCTACCTACAACATGTTTTCACAAGGGTCTACAACTCAAACTCTGGACTACACTGTTTCCTTCTAAATTAAGTAGTTCCTAACTGCAGAGCCAGATCAACGAAAACCTGATCTCTCTGAATCCATACATGGGACTTGAGCTTACACTTAATTACACAAGTTACAGACTGCTTTGTCGTTTTTTTCTTAAAGTTCACATGACAGGACAACAGTGAAGGAAAACCTGCAGGTATAACCAAGTTCACCGCTACACAAACAAAAACTCAATTTGTTCTAGCATTTGGGTGCTTTGCGTTATAATGAACGTTTCCGTTATTCTGTTCTGTGATGGTATAAATATCTTTATTCATGTAAAACTGGCATTTTACCTGGCGAATAATTTACAGGTTGGCAAAGTTTAAGTACATACAAATGACATGCTTAACATTAATGTCAGTTAGACAGAAGAGAACAAGTAGGAACTTGAGGAGATTACATGCTGTTGTTTCACCACCTCATGCAAGCAAGATTAGTGGGAACTCTCAAGGCACTCGCCTACATTTTCCAAACAGCTGATCTCATACAAATCAGGCATAGATTGATTTTAAAAAGACCGTCGAGGAAACGCCATGGATACCACATACAGTGCCCTGTGCAGTGCCCTGACAGCAAGCGTGGAAGAAGCAGATCAAAGCGGACATGTTGATACTGATCAAAACGGAAAAGATCAAGTACTAGATGATCTTGTTCACAAAGATGAGTTGACTGAAAACAATTTGTACAAGCTCCAGCTATTACAACTATACTTAATATAATAAAACTTACATAAAAGTACAAACTATGCTTTAGCTGTGTTACAGCCCACTGAAAAAAACCCTAGTCTACCTGTGAGAATGCCATGGATTTGAGGTATGCTATACATCAATCATGGACAATCTATTAACTCCATATTTGGCTTCAAAACACTTCGCACTCTAGTATACACTGTCCACCTCAAAAAACATACAACTTTTTTTAAATCACAGGCAACAGAACTTCTCCCTTAGTAGAAACCAAGCAAGGGGGTTAAGGGCAAAGAAATCTTTGCAGAAATCCCACTTCATACATGGCCTGGCAACCTGATGGAAGGATAGAGGAAACAGCTAATTATTATGAGAGCTACAGGCTGAAGATAAATGGATTGTTTTAAGAATTCCCTCTACATAACCATTTCTCCCACTGAATCCAGCCCAAAACACAATGAAAACATTTCCATTACATCCAAAGGAGGGATTAAACAGTCAAAAATTCTTAATAACATGCTGTCTGGAATGCTAATTATGACATTCCTTCTATGAATATTTAATTTTATATTGGGTCTTATGTCCTTGAGCTAAAGCCCATAACTTCTATCAATATTAATGACAATTATGCATTCAGATCCAGAGAAGTTACCCAGAGATTTTAATATGCCCAGTCTTGTTTAACTATATTGATTTTCAACTCCATTTTTAGCTGTGCTATGTGACAAGGATACTGAAAACATACAAGTTTTCAGTCCTTTTTAAAGGGCACAAGTGATGATGATGACAACAGTAGTTCTTATCAGCATTTAACATGAGTTAAAAGGTTAATCAAATTGAAAGCAGTTATAAACTACTGTTCTTACAAACTTGTGAGAAAGAGGTGCTGCAGAAACTGCAGACCTCCAAGGTAATGAAGGCCCATGATGGGAACCAGGAGCGTTGACAAAACCTATTCCAGGGCAGGGAGACATGGTGTGAACACAAAACGGTTTATACTGTTGCTCCGGTTTACAAGCTGCCTGTGCACAAGATAAGAAATTGCAAGTGCTTAATTAAAACTAGGCAGGGGAGTTGAGGTTAAAGCAAGATAATTACATCCAAAGAGGAAATAACAGATGAAATGCAGCTACTGTGGAACCATAGGGTGAGAAAGGAGTCTTGGGATGCAAAGCTGCCTTCACTTGGATAGCTGTAGCTCCTGCTTATCCTCGCTGCCTAAGCTAGCATCAGAAACATCAACGTTGGGCAGCAATGTAACAGAATTGGGGCCCATGAGGAAAAGGTAGACAACCCTCCATCAGGCCCACATCTGAAAGACTCTGTCCGGACAGGCACAGTAAGAGGCCGTATATCTGCTAGGAGGAATAGACTTGTACCTTACTATTCAGTGCAGGATGAAAGGAAATAGAATGGCAACTTAATGCTGCTCATATAGGTAATTTATAATATTTCTTTATCAAAATATAGTTCTGTATCAATACTACTAATAATAGTGGTTTATTAGTCAAAGATATTACTAATTTCTTACAAATGTGTTGCTTCATCAATAAACATCATAACTATCCTGCTCAGTTTCATCTTGAGTCTCCTATCTAACAGGAGAGAGTCAAACTTGTAGAGCAACAAAATTATAGTGAGTTTGCTCCAAGGTTTTAAATCAAGTCCATCAGCTGCACTGCATTACATTGTGCAATGGATTCAGGAGAGAAACACTGAAATATAAAACATGCTTTTGCTGAAAAATAGGCTTTTGAAGATACAGTTATGGAGAGATATTCTGCCCACTAAGTAACTCAACCTAAGTAACTCAACCTATGTGTCTGAAAGTTTGAAACAAAAAAAAGGAAAAGAAAATTAGGGAAGAGAGAAGCAGTGGAAAAAAGATTAACTTAAAAAAATGGGTCATATTTCAGTATCTGTCAAAGTTTAAGGAGAAAGATTTATGACTTAGGTCTACTACTCACTCCTACATTGGTGAAGACTAACAAATATATCCAGGAAAAAAAAGTATCCGCTCCATTGAAGTCAATGGGAAAAAAATGCTGTCAAGTACTAGGCAAAGCAGGATTTCATCCAATGGGTGGTTTTTCAGATCAGAATCTGTATAGAAGTTTCCAGATCTGGAGAAACTCAAACCTATGGTAAACAGTTTTAATGTGTTAGAAAAGTGAGAAAACATGCACTCTGATGTTGGTTAGCAAAAACGCTACTTCATCAAGTGAGCACACCTCTGCTTTACCTGCAGGTTTCTCCTCTCCTCCTATTTCAGATTAAACTAGTGTGTTTTTTTTTTTTTGTGTGTGGTAGATCCCATCATCCCCTCAAATCTGTTAGCGTGGACTCTCTAGTTCACCCACAGATTTCAGCAAACTACAATCAGATTACTTAATGATCACATTAATTTGAAGCAGCTTTTTTTAGCCATCGTAATTCCAAAGACAGACATCCTATAAACATACAAACACCAAGCAGAACCCCAGTTCTTTTCAGCCCAGACTCTCCCTATTCACACACTCTGAGCAATCAATGATTTTCACTGGCCAGCTCTCCCTTCCCTGCCAGATGCCACGCTTTCCAGAACTTCCCTGGGGTATTTCAGTTCATGAGAAATACTGGCTCTGGATGCAAATACGTGCATTAAATTGAGAAATCTGTCAATTTCTCTCCAATTATGTCAGAATAAGATGCTTTCCTCATAAAATGCATTACGAAAGCTTTGACGAAAAACTGCATCCATTCCAGTATGTTTGTTGGTGAGCTGGACAAATAGAAAATTTTTCACCTCTGTTTTCATATAAAAAATTTTCTTACCGGTTGACCTTTTTTAGATTTTCAAAGTAATAAGAAAGCAAAACAAGAGGTAGAGTTTCCTTCTTTTTGCAAAAAAGTATCTTTTTTTCACCCAAAGTTGCTTTTCAGGATTTCATTTCTACAGAAATACACGCAAAACCACAAATCTTTACGAATTTCCAAA
>VYZV01006674.1:10582-22337 GCA_013401275.1 Pandion haliaetus | reverse complement strand
GGTTCCCCTTCTTAAATATGTTTCCCAGAGGCGCGACCACCGTCACTCCCCACCTAGAGGCGGGGCCGACATTTTGGGGCAGCGAATTCTTCCAGCAACTTCTTAAAGGGGCCGCCTCTGTAGCCCCCCTCCCCTGCCACCAAGGAAAACCGCGCCACACAAACCCATAACACATACCATTTTCAAGCACCTAGCTATGGATTTGATATGTTTTATATATCCTTTTTAACCGCTTCCTGCATGTTGCTATACACTGGTTTGCTTAGCAAATAGACAGAATAGAACCTTGAAGTAAAATAATTAATTAGCATGTGTCTAATGTGACCTACTCTTAAACACATTAACTACAAAGAAAAGCTCTAAGATAAGTGTTATAAAGTTCTGTTTTATAAAACACATAGAATAATGCATATAAATGATATAGGTATTGAGATATATAATTTTTACTTTGTAATTTTATTTTAAAAATAATTTTATGGTACAATAGTAAAATTTCATTTTTATGGCTAGCTTTTTGTCATATAGGCAAATTAAACTTTTAAAATACAAAAATTTGCATAAAGAAACATTTAATAGTCTACATAAGTCTAAAACACTTGATTACATTTGAACTTTAATTTCATCTCCTCTGCACAAAGTAGTTACATATAAAGCTTTCAACTGTTTTTACAGAGAAAAAGATATGCAATATTTTTAAGATGCCTTGCAGGACAGAGGCTTGGAGAACAGCTGATACCCCGATTAGCAAAGTCTCTATTAAAAGGGCAAAATATTTGTTTCCTCTTGTGACGTGAAGAGTAAATAAAATTAATTGACTTAAGTCCATGAATTTCTGAATGGAATGAAGTGGAATTTAAAGCAGGGTTTTACATTCTGAATTTATTGTACAATTCTGTGTCCTGTTGCATGTGGCATTCCTATAGATATCATAGACAGTTTGTAGACTTGTGGTTGTTAATTGTAACATGGCTTTTATCCTTCTATTGAATCAAGCAATCTCTCTATCAATCTAATGTATCTATCTATCTAATATGTTTCCATAACCATAATGTGCTGCAAAACTCGCTAAACATGAAGATTTATCATGTTTGGGTCTGGTCTCTAGTCCATGCCCCAAAGAATTTGTAATTTAAATTTATAAATGTAAATTCAAATGACAGACCAACATTCTTCTCATACCTAGCTCGAAAACATAGCACTATACCAGCTACTAGGAGGATAATTAACTCTATCCCAGCTGAAACCAGGTCACTGGCAGAAACAAAAAGAAGAGAAAGTACAGTACAAAATGACAGCAACTATTACTTGGAACTGATAGACAGTGGAGTAATAAAATTAATGAAAATAGTTAAAAAAGAAAAAAAAAGGAAAATTACAGGTTTAACAAACATTTATGAAATTATATGAAAACTATAAAACTACAATGCTGGAAGAGTACAGTAACTTTTAGTCAGAGACACAACTTAAGGTCTGGTCCTACATATTATAATCCACTTGCAAAATCTTCAATCATGTGATCTCACATTTAACATATTCCTCTGCAAAAACTGCTTATTGCTAAAAGTCTTTATTTTGGGTGGTCTCCTTAGAGAAAATGTATAGAAGATGCATAGTTTTTTCATGGCTTCAAATGTGGATGTATTTCCATTAATGAAACAGGTCATTTAAACTCTATGGTACTTTTCATGACGCTGTGAGCTTCACAGCCTTTGCTGAGGACTAGCTTTCCTAGGTGTCTGGCAGAGGAATGGCTCCCCAGCTCCACTGCAGCAAGGTATGGGGCACTAGGCAAAGTTTCAGGGCTGAACCTCTAGATTAATGCACTGGGCTGGGCTTGGGGCCCAGGCTGATCTTCTGCTTGGAAAAATGCAGCTCAGAAGATGTCGTTGTTCCTCAAAAAGTATTAAGGCCATGTATAACTATCCAAGAAAACTAGATAAAGATACACATGATTTGTACCTTTATAAACTTAAAGCAGCTTGCTTATTGATTGACTTTATGTAATAGGAAGCAATATAATCATCTCTTACCGTAAAGTCTCTTTATAATCTGATTTTAATCCAAACCCTAGTTTTATCTTATTGTTCATTGTACTGGTGTTTGTTACATCCTGCTATTTGTGAGGCTCTAACTTCCGATGAATTCTCTGTTATTGAAACACAAGAAGGCTTTAGTTATTAAATTATTACTATATCTCTTCCACTGCTAGCATTTATCCTCCCAATCTTGGTGACACAGAAGGCTTTAACAGTACGCTACTATTTGATGTCTCAGAAGTGTCTTAAATTGTTAATGACTTCTGTAACATATTTCCTAAGGGTTATAGCCTGTACTTTCCTTAAACTGATCACCACAAAACCTAACAAATTCTTTTGACTTGCTTAACAATATCCTTTGGAAGAATACCTACATCCAGTGCATTGTTACTATGAGCATTTAAGAAAAAGAAAATAAAGGTGTTGAAAGTTGTACATCTCCTAATAGCCATAATTTGTCATTTTCCTTGTGTATACCCAGTACTGTTTTCTATATTCTATTATGTACTTTCAAGTATAATTTTCAAATATATATGTTGTTGCTCTTTCAGGAACACAGAGTTGAATGGCAAGAAACCAGTATATTTAATATCACACCAGTGACAGTAATTAATAAACCTGCTGATGCAAACTCCAGATTTTAAAATAAAGATGGAACAGTGATTAAATGCAAACCTATAAAGTGACATCATTATTTCATGCAGTGACTGAGAAAGGATAACAATATAAGATGTGAAGAAGGCCAAACGAGACAGAGCAGAGAGATGGAAAAGCAGAGAAAAAAGAGAATAGTACTTTAGTCTGAGTGAATTTGAGTGAAGTTTGGCATAACTTGATTTGTTCAGAGCACAAATTGCAGAGTCAGCCATTCCCATTTTCTTCAGAGCAGCGCACTGTTTCTGTGACTTGGTACAGCCTTGTCCCCACACTGCAGTCAGCTTCTACTGAGGACATTTCTGATGCCAGGCTGGACCGGTCAAGCCTTGGAGGACCTTTTGTCAATCAGGCTGGGCTTCTGAGCCAGTTGGATTTACACAGACAAATACCAGGTCATTCTAGGCTGTCTATTTATGATTTGCATTACATTCAGATTTTAGGGTTGGTATCTGTTATGGGTTTGTGTGGTGCGGTTTTCTTTGGTAGTGGGGGAGGGGGCTGCAGAGGTGGCTCCTTTAAGAAGCTGCTGGAAGCTCCCCTGGCACCAAAGAGTCGGACCCACCTCTGGCCCAGGCCGACTCAGTCAGTGACAGTGGTAGTGCCTCTGGGAGAACAGATTTAGGAAGGAGAACCTGCAGGGAGTGGGGGGATTGGGAATGTGAGAGGAACACCTCTGCTGATACTGAGGTCAGTGAAGAAGGAAGGAGGAAGGAGGGGTGCCTGAGGAGGCTGGTGGCCCGGCAGCCCGTGGTGAGACGGCAGGCTGTCCCCCTGCAGCCCAGGGAGGTCCATGGTGGAGTGGAGGCTCCCGAAGATGGTGGTAACTCCATGGTAAAAACTGTGCTTGAGCAGTGTGTGACTGGAGAGCAGCCCGCGGAAAGGACCCGCGCCAGGGAAGTTTGTGAGGAACTGAAGCCTGCGGAAAGGACCCACGTTGGAGACGTTGGTGAAGGACTGTCTCCCGTGGGCGGGACCCCACCGTGTAGCAGGGGACGAGTGAGGAATCTTCCCCCTGAAGAAAGGAGCGGCAGAGACAACGTGTGGCAAGCTGACACCAAACCCCCCATCCCCTGTTCCCCTGTGCCGCCGGGNGTAAAGTAAACTGATTTTGTTTATTCCCCAAGTTGAGCCTGTCTTTTGCCCGTGACCATAAGTGGGGAGTGATCCCTCCCAGTCCTTGTCGCGACCCACGAGCCTGTCTTTGTATTTTCTCCTCATCCCAATGTGGCCAGGGGCGGGGAAGGTGAGTGAGCGAGAGGCTTCGTGGTGCTTTCTTACTGGCTGGGCTGAAACCGAAACCATGACAGTATCTCATCTTTTTAGATTGAGTTTTTAACACTATTTTCCCTTTTATTTCTCTGCACAGTGCACTGGGTAATGACAACCCAACCCTCAGGGTTCCCAAGTTGTATTGCAGTAAAAACAACATACAGCAATAAAGGGGCAGATCTACAAGATGCAGCTGGAAAAGTAAATTCTTCTGTCCTATTTTCTTAGGTTACTTGCTTGAGTGTTTCATTATTTTGAGTAACTCTCGCTTAAAATCTTGAGTGGTTTTCTGGTGGAATGGCAGAGGGAAAAGGAGACCCAAGGGTGGTATTGGTAACCTTCTGTATGTATTTATGTGGGCAAAGTTTCTGAACAGAACTTTTGAAGCTGCCTAGGAAAACCTTGCCTGTAATAGCTTTACAACAACACTTAATAAGTCTAAGCTGATTTTTTTTTTCTGAGGCGCTTGAATTGCAAATCTCTGATCCAAGGTCTTACAGCCTTGAAGTTCAAGTCAGATTATCTGCGAATATTAGAACACGCACTTGTGAGGCAGCCTTTACAAGCTTTAAGATCAAAGAGTCACTGTGCAACCTTCAGAATAATATCATTCTGTCACTCAAACAAGCATAAGAAGGCTGGAAAAGTTCAGGCTTTCAAGAAAACTTTTGAACTCCATTTGTGTAAAGCGATTTTGACCATAGAAAGCTTGTATGCAACAAAACAAGTTCTTACCTTCAAAAAATATATTATCATTCTTTTTAATGAAACAGAGAAAACATCCCAGACTTTACTATTATATTTGCTGGATATATTCTAAAGTTAAAATATCTATTGATATGTCTGCTTTTAGACTTGTCTTTTCAGGCTCAGGTTTCCTAGCCTCCAGGGTCTTAGCAGTTGTGCTTTGTACCATCTCTCATCTAAAATTGAAACGTGGTACACTTTATTTGAAAAAAATACAGTAATTACAAATTTTGAATTCCTTATATCTGCTCCAATAAAGTATTAATAGGTCCAGCAGAGTCCATGAGATTACTTGTTTGTTTAATATACAGGAGGTACACAAATACTTTGCTAGGTCAGGGTTGTACAGTTCAACACTTTTCAGCACCCCAGTATCATGGCTATGCTACTTATTTTATTAAAGATTTTTACTGCATTTGAAGCAATCTAGGGCAGACATATGTTTTGAAGGGACGATGGCTCATATTTTTCCTTGCAGAGTTGTCTGCCTTTGTTGCATTAATCCTCCATGAATTTATTACATAATTGTCTTTCTATATAGGAAAGAATCTTTTATTATTATTCCTAAGTCAATTTTACCGCTAGACTTCCATCTGTTCTCTCTTTTGTTGCCTTCTTCTAGGTAGGGCCTTTGCTTTTCAGACTTGAACTAAAAGTGAGTTGGCTGGCATTACTGCAGCTTCACAGAGTGATGACAGAGGCATTCAAAGGTTAAGGGACTTGTTCAGTCTTGCACAGGTGCCAATGACAGAGGAAAATACAACATTCCTGCATGCTAGTCTTTATAGCTCTGACCAGTAGGTAACTCTCTTGTGTGTATTAACATTCTTCCCTTTTCTCTCAGTTTTCCATTTGAACCATTCACACTGATGAAGATCAGCCTTTGGCTTAACTGTGCTCAATTTCCAGTTCCTTTTCTAGACCTTCTCCAGTTCAAACCATGGAACTAGATTTAGATCAGTTGGAAAAAAAAAAAGAAATAAAGAACATACCATTCTCAAATAATATTTATTCATAATGTGTATCTATATTTTTATAATTTTTTAATTCTCTTTGAAATGTTAAAATGCATTCTGTGTTAAATTTGAAACTCCAAATTAGTAGAAGCTGGAGCCTCCTATGAGTCTGCTGTCAAACACCCTACTGTAATTTTTTGTGTCCAGAGTCATTATCCTTTTTCTATAGAGCTGTGAAAGAAAAGAACATCGGGTCACTTATTCCTTACAGCATCATTATAAATATATTAAACATAAATATATATCACAGCAGATAAAGGAAAAGATTTTCCCTGGTAGGGGAAGAATAATGGATTTGGACAGTATTTTCAGGAGTACAGGCACACTAGGCTTCCAACATCATTGTACCTTGAATTATCTCTGAAGGCTTAAGGTACTGAAGATGATTTCATGCAAGCGGGTGCAGGTTTAGAGTTTAAATCAACACTAGACAGTGGAGAGTGCCATGCACTGATACCTCACATGTCAAAGAGTAGAAATTGAATTTTTTGGTAATTTATTTTGATGTTATGGACTCAGTATTTGGTTTTCTAAGTAACATTCCATTGTCATTTAAGCTGTACCACCAAAGATTTTGTTTCTTAATAGGATCTGCTTTGAAATCTTTTCTTACATGAGAAACGGAGCTTGGACAACTGGAAAACACAGCAAGGGATAACTTAATGCAATAATCTAGGAGCATGCCTGTCATTCCTATGGCAAAGCAGGGACAAATTATTCTGCAGCATATTTTAGTAATTGCTGATCTACTGTTTCTAGGACTATCTTACTGCTATTGAGCAGTCAGAATTAGTGCTAGTGGCTGGCTGAGATTCTAATAACAATTACTTAATTAGAAGATATTCCTGGATGTATTTCTACCAATAATAATATTCAAGGAGACTTATGGGTATCATTATCCCCTTCCACTGATCTCTACATCTTTCATCCAGAGTAGTTTCTGGAGCATAAAACTGCAATGCACTCATAATGCCAATGCATACACAGCCATTTCATCCTCTCCCCTTTGTTCACTTTGAGAACAGCATTAAAACAAATTATAGTCTTTGTAAGGTCATTATAATTTCTTCAAAACTCTGAATCAAACAACGGTAGATGTAATTTTCTATTGAGTTGCTTATACTGTTGATACTGCACTTTTCTGTGATGAGTTGAATACATACATTTTATAAACCTCCAAACAAAAAATGATGTTGATTGTGCCCATTTCACAAGCAAAGACTTTAAACACTGTATTTTCAAAAATTCTTGACTAAATGCTAGCCTGTAATTGATAACTGGCTCTTTGTTAGCAGTTACCCAAGGCAGTTGATGGAGATAGGTTCTTCTTTCTACAGGAGGAGGCATAATGATATTCCCAGCTCTTACTCTTTACTTGTTCCTTGCCTATGAAAGATTCTTGTGCTGTTACATCTTTGGAAAATTAACTAGTCTGAGAGGAATTTTAAAGCTGAAAATGTAGTTTGTCTCTGTTTAAGTGATTTTATCTGATACACTTTCATTTCATTCTTTTGGCATTGTTCCAAGGAAACATAAAGTCAAGCGAGGGAGTACCAGCTTCAGATGCTGCTGCAGAAATAAGTGCTTGAAATCTGGTCAGGTAGAGGCCACATTCAGTGTAAAGCAGAGCTGTACAAGTAGCCAGTTGTCTAGATTCAGCAGCTGAATGGAAAAGAGCGCAATCTCCTTTTTCCGTCGTCCTTCCATATCCAAAATCCAATTTCATGTTAATCCAGCTATTGTTTACTGCTCAGTTTGGAATGACAAATAAACAAATATCATTCTTTTGAGCCAAATAAATATTTTGTACCAAATAGCTGC
This sequence comes from Pandion haliaetus, assembly GCA_013401275.1. NCBI lineage: Eukaryota > Metazoa > Chordata > Aves > Accipitriformes > Pandionidae > Pandion > Pandion haliaetus. Next base: position 14,791 of record VYZV01006674.1, on the reverse strand, counting down.
TCTATGCTACAGGAAGAGTATCGCTTGTCCCAAAATTTTCTCTCCATAAGTATTCCCCAACAAGTGGAAATATTTTGGGCAGAGATACTTGAATATTTTCCATATACATCAAGAGCTTATGAGCATTCACATGATGTCTTAATGCTCTAGAATCTGTTATTTTCTCCTGATCATGACCAGATGTCGTGGTTTAACCCCAAGCCAACAACCAAGCACCGTGCAGCTGCTTGCTCACTTCCACCCCCCCCCACCCCCCCCGGAGGAGAGAATTGGGAAAACAAGTAAAACTCGTGGGTTGAGATAAGAACAGTTTAATAGGACAGAAAGGAAGAAACTAATAATGGTAATAATAACAATAGTAAAATTACAATAATAATAAAAGAATTGGAATATACAAAACAAGTGATGCACAATGCAATTGCTTACCACTCACTGACCGATGCGCAGTGAGTTCTCGGGCACTGATCCTCCTGCACTGGGCCAACTTCCCCCAGTTTATATACTGTCCATGATGTCACATGGTATGGAATACCCCTTTGGCCAGTTTGGGTCAGCTGTCCTGGCTGTGTCCCCTCCCAAGTTCTTGTGCCCCTCCAGCTTTCTTGCTGGCTGGCCATGAGAAGCTGAAAGATCCTTGACTTAGTATAAATATCACTTGGCAACAACTGAAAGCATCAGTGTGTTATCAACATACTTCTCATACTAAATCCAAAACATAACACTATACCAGCTACTAGAATGAAAATTAACTCTGTCCCAGCTGAAACCTGTACACTAGATTTAGTAACTTGAATCTCAGTATAGATACTTAAATAAATTTGTATTTATTCTTATTGATAGTTTTGGATGAACCTGATTCTTGCTTTTGATCAGAGTTGCTTAAGACTTCTTGTCTCAGAGTTTATGGTGTGATCCTGTGAGATAAGGACCCAGTCTTTCCACTAAATCAAAATGCATATGGGTATTTCAGCAACCTTTTACATCAGTACCTTGAAACGCATCAGCAAAAAAGTGTGTGTATGCATCCATGCAATAATACATTGAGCCTTTAGTGTTTGTTGGAAAAATATGCAGCTTCTGTTTGTACGGCAAAGGTATTTTTCACTTAGCTGAATTTACTCTTTTAAATTTTGGCTTTCAAAGATAGCTTGGCAAAGGATGCAGAATGGCTCCATAAGCAAGCATCCATATCAGTAAAAATGCTGGCTAGGAGTCTGCAAGGAATAAATTATGAGTATATGCTTGGGTACTGAAATATGAACCAAATGTAACTCGAGATTTTTGAGGAAGAGATCGACTATTAAAATCACAGTACAACACCACTGTGCTTAGATCCAAAACTTTGATATAACTAATATCCATTTTTAAAAGAACTTTTAGTAGGCTTGGAGAACTGCTTTTTCTGGGTTTTGGTATTTTTGAAAAGAATACACTTTATGAAGATTTGCAGCTGTGCCTCTCTCTACACCCACAAGATTTGCACCTCCAGTTTTGCTCTCATGGAATGATGGAATACTTAGTATAAAACTGTCTCTCTGTGTGTTTCCTTTGATTGCATTGTAGTCATGATCTGATGTGATCTGTAGTCCTGAGCCAGTACATGGATCTTGTGTACTAAAACACTGACATATATTTTGGGGCTCAAGCTATGCTTCTAGTCTAAGAATATTTGATGACATATGGAACTATATTTTCTAGGTATGCTTACAGCAGATATAGAGCAAAAAATAGAGCAATAGGAAATCCATGGGAGATAAAAAGAAATGAAGCAGGGAAGAAAAATGGATTAACTTTACTTAAGCAGAGGAAATTCTACAGAATGACTTTTTTCTGTGGTAGTTCTGTTTTTTCTAATTCCACCTGGATTTACATTCTGTTGAAATAATAACATACTGAAGTATTGAGATATGTTCTGAATTGATTCAAAGCTCCTGTCATTTATGATTGACCAGTCTTGTGCTGGAACACAGAACGCTAAGTAGGAGGAAATACAGTGGAAGTTATATGTTTTTCTCTATATTCTTGCTTGAAATTAGGACAGTTGTCAGAAATGTGGCATTTGCATTGGCTTAGTTTTGGAAATAATCAGGAAAAGGTTATTATTGCTAAAAGGCATATCTTTCCTTTGTATTCCACAGGATGAAAGAGAAGCTTATCTATTAGGTATTTAGAGAAAACTGGAATAAAATTTCGACAGTTCATGGTTGCAGGTATTTTATTTTTGTTAGCTGTGGTCTGATACCATGCCAGCTCAGAGTAAATTAATCAGAGTTGAGGAAATAAAAGACTGCCCCATTAAGATATTGAGGGGAAAGCCAAGGAACTATAATAAGATTATATTTTGCAACATGGACACATAAAGCCTCTCTGATGGCAAAGGAGGAAAAATTTACTGTAGTTGCACATAACAGGTTATGTTTTAGGAAGGAAGGAAGGTTGGTCTAGTGCATCTTGGCCTGCTTCCCTACTTGAACTGTCACATATTTGGCCAAGTTGCTAATAGCAAATTTCAAAGTCCTGGGGAAGTTCAACAGCTGAGATGATACCTACATGCTTTTGAAAGGCACCGTAGTAACACTTCTGGGTGCCTTTGAAAAGTCCGACCTGAAATCTTTCCTTCCATAGTTGTGATCTGAAGGTAATGTAATACTTCATTACTTAGCTGGGAGACTTGGAGGCCACATTTTAAAGGTTGTGAGTTGACCAAATTCTGTTGTGACTGAGACCATGTAAGTACGTGGACACAGACAACTCTTGACACTGGACTGTTTCAGGTTCTTAAACAAAAATTAGCTATTTCCTTTGGGTGTGTGATGTGGAAGGAATAAATTCTGAAATGTAATGCAGCCAGCATTTTGGATAGAAATATCGAATGACTTTTTTTCATCTTCCTTAGTTTTAGAAGTAGAAATGTGCTGATACTGTCAAAAAAGTCAGCTGTTGACAAGCTGTGAAACAATGTGAATGTGTTGCTTCCTGCCTGCCTATTTATTTATATTTTGGTTTTTTTATGTACAGTGTTAGGATATAAGTTGTCTGATTTATTTTTTTTCTTCCCACTCATACCAGCGGAGGCTTCTTGATCTTATTTTTATGCAGCTTTTGATGGAACTTTTTGCAAGTGCTAAGCACAGTATTTCTGCTGCTCTAAAAAATTATATGTAAATGTTAACAGAAGAAAGTACTGACATGTCTCTATGCAATAACCTAAGTCGATGATGGACAAAAATAATCACTTCCTTGCTGTAAGCGGGGAGAAGAGACCCGTCATATACCCACCTTGTAAATACGTACAAAAATTACTAGCCCATACCCAAAAATGGCTTATTGCCACTTTTGTGCAATGCACAATTGTCATTCTGATTGAAGACAAAGAAAACGTTAATATTTTACTTTTTTCAGTCTCTTCTTCGATGAATTGATGAATGAATTATTTCACATATTACACTCAACTTGTCCTATAAGTTTCTGTCATCAAAGGAAGAATTAGGGGATAAGATTTTTCTTCTAGTCACTGGAGCCTCCAGAGGGCGATATATGCTTTAATTTCCACTCTGGCATGACTAAAATGGATGTGCATGCACCATTCTGCAAATTTTGTGCATATGGTTACTGTTAAAAAAAAAAAAAAAAAAAATTCTCGGTTTGAAAGTATTTGTCCCAAGCACTGTTGCTTATAGTTGTGATATCTTCTGTTTGGGAAATAAAAGAGAATATTTAAATGACAGTCATCTGCATGACCTAGTGGCAATGAAGACAAGTGAATGAATTTTGGATATATGTGTGCTGGCAGTATGAATGTATAAAAGGTTGTGAACAACAGTGCAACCTTTTAAACTGGTAAAAGCATCTCTCTCTCTCTCTCTTTCTCTCTGTGCTTATCTATGCATTGGTGCACTTCACTGCTCTCTAATCTGAATATTTCTGCAGTCTAGCTATAAACAGGGGTCAAGTGATTAAAGTCACAAAATAAAATTCTAGGATTTTATTCTCTGTTTTTCTGAGCTGCCTGTTTTTCAGGATTATTCTTTGCAGATATTTTAAAGCAGGAAGTTATGACTAATACTATTTCATATACTATTCATAATTACTTTTTCAGTTCCTGTTTTGAATATGGCAAGGAGATGTCAATATGCAGGATCCAGATGAAAAGGGAATGCAACCACATGGTGCAGCACCCTCTCAGTGGGGGCAAAGTCTATCCTGGAT
>VYZV01006674.1:436-10557 GCA_013401275.1 Pandion haliaetus | reverse complement strand
TCCAGCAGGTTACAACTGCTTGGTATCAACAAGTTGAGGACTGCCTAGAATACTTGATTATTCCAGTTTCTTCCAGACACTTCTGTATGTCAGAAACAGAGCTGGTATATGACATGATTATTTAAATGCTTGCATAAATAGCAAAAAAGGAGGATTTTTTTTTACTCTCAGGAAAACTGTTATCACTCAAAATTTGTCCCATTTGGCCTGCTATAATCAGAACCTTCTTGCATCCAGCAGATGCTGAGTGCTCATAACTCCCATTAACCTCAGCAGGGGTTGAGGGTTTTTAGCATTTTGCACAGGATAAAGCACTAATAGAACTCAGGCGCTAATATAATGCATTTTCAGGGGACCAAAGCAACTACATCTCCCATTGACTTTGCTGGGAGTTGAGAGTGCTCTGAGCCTCTGAAATATATGACTGTCTTACTGATGCTTCCTAGTAACAGCGGGAGATGGGGAACTGAAGAATCAAGGACAGGAAGAAAAGGCTATTTTAAAAATATATTGCTCAGAGAGCTACAATAAAACGACTTCATCAAGGTGGAAAACTGTTACAATTTAGCAAGTGCCAGAATTAAAGGTATTTTTAAGAAGCTTAATCTAACTCTACAACATGCTTGTTATCACACAGCTATTTTTTCCATTGGAGCTTCTGCCTAGAAAGTGCACAGAATGTTCCTGTAATGAACAGTTATCCATCATTTACTATTATTATTACTATTATTACATCATTATTATTACTATTTACTGCATCTTACTCAAAATTTTAATTTTTGTTGTGTCTTTCCTTTAATGCTCATTACTGTCGTAGCCAAACAGCATTAAATACAAGGTCAGCCATGTTGTAGTAATGTGCACACATTTTTTAACATATGGTCACCTGCATTGGTTATCAGTGTCACTGGATCTATCACACTGGAGCTGATGACAGCAGCCAGTTGTCAGTCCGCCAATGTGTTTTCCATACTTGCTGATGATAGAATCATAATGAAATTCAAAAATGTCCACGTCAACTCCTGTATCTGATATAATGTGATATCATAAACACACACTTCTGTTCTTTTGTCTTCCCCTGTTACAATCATCTTCCTTCCCAACCCAGTTTCCTTCTCCCAGTCCTGCTGCCTTTATCTTATCTCTTCCTGTTTCTGTTCTTCAGGCTGAGTCTTCGCTGCAGCCCCACCCATCTCAGCTGCTGTGGAAGGCCCAGTCTTCTCTTATTCTATAGGTTCTTTTTCTTCCCATTTTCATTCCTGTATCCTTGTTAAGCAAACATGTTTCCCCTCATCTATACCTTCTCTTTTTCCTTAATCTGCTTGTTCATCCAAACAAACTTCTTTTAATGCTGGCTCTTTGTTCTACCTTTCTTTCATTTGCAATGGAGATTTGAAATTCTCCCTGTCAGAATCTGTTTAGTCTCTATCCACCTAACACTGTTCCAATTTACTTGCCTAACCACTCATAGTCTTGGCAACCCCCTTGTCAAACAAGTGCCTTAGTCTCAACACAGCCTCTCAGCAGCCACCATTTATGTATGTCCAGCTCAATCTCTTTTGTCTGAAACTAGTTTCAGCTTTTTGTCCTCAGACATCCCAGTTCTAGAAGCTCAAATACTCCTGTAACCACAAGCCTTTCCTCCTTTACATTGTGCCTTCCCTCCAGTCCCAGGCTGGACCAGCTTGGTTAGGGACCACCGGATCCTCTCCCAGTCTTATGCTCTTTGTGCTAATCTGTCATCCAGCTCTTTCTGTTTTGGTGTTGCCAGACACCTCTCCAAAAACAACTATTCTACCAAAGGAAAGGGAGCTCCCCTCTCTAGTCCTGAAGGCCAGTTAAACTGGGTTTTGTGAAACAGTCCTAAGAAGGAAGTCTCATTTGCATTTACATTAGAGCATGTTCAGCTGTCCAGTTCTATTGTGAACAGGATTTTAGTTGCTTTAAGAAAGGAAAAGAAAGCACAGCTAGTAAGAGTCAAATTGAAGAATTTAGCTATAGAATATGATGAAAAGCTGTGAATAGCTGTTTTTAAAAGTAACTTATCCACTTCCCTAAATAGGAGTTCCTTTTCCCAAAGATGACTAAAAGCATAATTCCTTCTACTAAGGCCAGCACATTGTCAAGTTCCACATCGATCCTTCAAAACACATGATTTTTAACATGAATAAAATATAGTACTTTTTAACAGAAATAAATATTTTTTGCTGAAGTTGCCTAGAAAAACGATAAAAATTGAGCTGCCACTCAAAATGTCAGGTCAATTAATTTCAATTTGTAAAGGACAATTTGTTATAAACAACTAAGAATAGAATTTTGTTATGGAGACTAGGCTAATCTTACAGATTGGAATAATGGATTTACCCACTACTTCCTCAAAACTCTGCTCTTGCTTGCTGTGTTTAGAGGCCAGGACACCCTTCTCATTCTTCTGTACTGCTGGTTGAAAATATAGGCCATTGCTGGATTAGAGGGACACAACTCCAAAAATCAGATGAATGAAAAGTCAAACAGCATATTTTTCCCTATTAAAAATACTTGCTTACAAATTAGTGAATTTAACCATACTGCTTGACCATTTACTTTCAACTCCAATCCCTTAATTTCTATTAAAAGTCATTGTTACATTGTCCTAGAACCATGCCAGCTTTCATCTGTGCACCTTCTTGAAGGTTAAAGCTGAAAATAACTGTCAAGCCTCTCTAACCTAGTAATCATTTTCTGCCTTGAGGTAGTTCTTTCTGCAATCAGTGCCACAAAATGTACAATTATAAATGTTTGACGTTGGTCCTTTGTGTTACATAAGATACTGAATATATCACATAGTTCATTTTTATATAGGAAGGCTACAATTTTGCAGCATATTAAATTGCATTGCAACATATGCAGAAAGTACAGACACTGCTTTCTGCAGAAACTGCCAACTAATTAAAGTGCATTGCATAAAACAGATTTTGAAATTTTTTTTAATGACATTCTGAGATGAATATTTTTTAGTCCACTTTGGAGTAAACAGCTTCTCTTTAAAACATTGGGAGTGCCACTGCAACTTTGATATTGCAGCAAAAAGACAGATCAGGAACTTTGAAACATGTTTTTAAAGGGATGAGTAAAATCTCTTCGGCAAATAAATATACTACAGTTGAAGAGAAACAAAATATAAATAATGACTTCATTTTCTCTTTCTGCCTTATGTGGTGCTTTTTTATCCATTTGTTTTTCTATGTTGCATTAATAGTGGTAGCAGCAACAGGAGCTATATTACAACAGCTGTTAGTGTCTACTGGTTTAATAGACATTGTTTATACAGTAGCATACCTGGGTTCAAGGCACAAGAAAAGCAGAGTGAATTTTCCTCTTCTTTGAAAGAAAGAAGGAAGAAGGGGAAAGAATGGGGGAGAAGGGAAGAGAGAAGGGGAAAGACACCTAAACCGACCAAGAGACAGATCTGTGAAAAAATTTAGGAACTGAAATATCCCATCAGGAAACAAAATGAAGTCCCTGTTCTGAAACAGCCTAGCTTCTAATCCTGCCTAACACAGTGATCCCTTACACCACATGGGGAGGGTGTAAGCTTGTTACTCTTATTGGAAGCTCAGGAGTATGAGCAGAAACGCCTTGAAGAGGGAACGTCATTGGTATACATTGCTCAAGTTTTATTTCTGGCCAATAGATCCTGGTCACCCTGCATGCAGCTGGGGATGGAGGCCAGGAATGAGGTTGCTTCACAGGTAAGAAACATGGTGTTAGAAGGAAGCTGCCAAAGTGTAAAGGCACCTTGCAGGGGCCTGTGAGAGCATCAACAGGTTCACAGCCTGCCTGTGCTCAGGCTTCCCAGGTGAGGCACAGGCTAGTGGAATCGCATATGACTGGAGAAGCAATGAATGAACATACCTGGAAAGAATAAACTTCCAGGACTCCAAGTAAAGGCAGTGGTTCAGGGAATCCCAGACTTCCTGCTTCCTACTACCTCTCAGAATTGGGCTTTGGGAAAGGGACCTTAGTGTAGGTTGCAGTAGCAACCTTTGCTCTTGGTATGCCTTTGTACCTCCTCTGCTTAGCATTTATTTTGCTTCCCTCATCTACAGTTACGATACCTGAAGTCCCAGTTAGTTTAAGTTTGTGATACTATTCTGTATCTGGATCTCTGCTAAGTATACTTTACTGCACAAAGTTTTCTCACTCATTCACAAGGAATAAGATCCAGAGAATAGTTACAAAGCTGGTGTTTTATAGCCAATCATGGGAAACTTGTTAGATCTGCTTTTAAGTCCCTGACTAGAAATCATGACCAGAGTTGGTCATCTGAGCTTAATTTGAGGTTTCAATTTTAAAGTCATTTGTGGAAATGTGTGTGCTTTCTTTTGGAAAGCCTGGTGTTTTTTAATGTGATCCATTTTTTTTCATAAATCACAGATGATAATAACACGCAAAAACTGTGCTGTGGTTAGTGAATGGAGAGTTTTGTTTCACTTGTGTTGCAGAAGATATTTATGCTAATGGAAATGTTTGCACAGCTATGTTGGAGCCATGCATTTCAGCCTGTTTTGATCAAGGCTGTGTCAGCAATTCTACTTAAAACACACTTAAGATGTTATAATTTAGCAGAAGGTAAAAGATTGCTCTAGCTTGGAACCTGGCACTATGCCTGGGAGTGATATTTTAAAGCAAATTCATAGCAATGTCATCAGCTACTTTAATGTCTTTTTTGTGGAAACACGTTAGTCTGCACCGATTCGTGCAGGAAGCTTAGTTTACTAACCCACTAGACCTAGAATATCACCTGACAGTATGCTAAATTCTCAATGGAAAGTGACTACTACTTTTCAACCAGCTCTAGCTCTACTTGTTCCTGTTTCTGTCAAGAAGCATTTTGCAATTATTTTGAACAGAGAAGGAGCAAGAGCCTGTCTTTTATGAAGTGTATGGTTATTTAGGTGTTCTTAGGCAGGTATAAATGTTTTAAAAAATAACATACCCTATTATGATAAGTACTGGGAAATAAGAAAAATTAATGTGTACCACAGTTCTCTCAACCTTGAAAAGATTCATTTGAAAGTGGATTTGATTAGATTTGGGGAATATTCATAGTCTCTCCTGACTCAAATTTATTAAAAATATATTTTAAGTGGTAACATTGTTCCAGAAGACTTTATGTGGGATCAAGTAATATTTATTCTTCTCTGAAACATAATTATTCAATTGTGTGGCCTGGTTAAATTGGGGAAACACCCTCATCATGTGCTGTCATCCCACCGGAGCAAGATTCATACTTTCAAACAATGAGGTATATCCAAATCTATGTTAATGACTGGAGAATCACAGTCCTGTATCTCTGAATAAGGCATGTTGTATCTTTCATTGTTCCTTCTTTCTGCTACATATGAAATACAATCCATGGGCCTGCCTTTAACATTCTTTGGCAACAAGAATCATCAGTCACACAATTGAAGTTATATGTATGCTTAAAACGATGGAAATTCAGAGGTTAAGAGACTATTCGTTTTCTTTGTCTTTCGGAGAGTCCCTATCAGACCTTTGGGAGTGATAAAGTAATGGAAAATTAGATTAGCTAATAAAAGTATCTTAAATCACTGTATAATGTAGCATGGATTAAAAATGAATCCTCTGGTTTTGAGGGGCATAGGAAAGATTGTACTATATATAATGCTATTTTGTTTATATGTAAAATTTATGTATATTTATCAAGATAGAAATATTAACTACACCTAGAGTGTTTATTTTCTAATCACAGAGGGCAATAAAAGTAATGCCTAGTTTTGCTGCATTGGTTCAGTATCCGTGGTGAAAAGAAATCACAGATCAACTGTTCTGAACATGAAGGAAAGCTAAACCACAATTTTACCTATGATCCAATTAAGGACAAAAAGGGCAAATATCTGTCTCTTACAGTTTCTGTTCCAGCACTTATATTGCAAGAGAAAAATAGATGAATAGGACGTAAGGGTGTCATGATGCATTGATTTGTTCAATAACATGGTTAGCTGGTACTATAGTTCTTTACCTGTTAACAGCTTCACTGAAATATTAGGCAGGAGTGTAATGACCAGCCAATCAAACTGCAGGGAAGTGAAAAGGCCAAGGTAGTTTCCTATTATTACATTCTGTTTTGCTTGCCATGATATTGTTAGAAATTATATTTTTAATGTTCCTATACTGGACAAAGACAGTGAAGAGAACAGGAAATGACACTTGACTCATGTATTGTCCTAGCAAAGTCTGTAACAAGCATGGGTTATAGTATAGCCATTCTTCTTACAATTTCAAAACTGCAATCTTCTGATCCTCCCTGCTTGTCACATCCAATTTGTTCCAAGGCATGTTTTACATAAGACCACATTTCTATTCCATGGTAGCCTGAAGTTGACAGGGATTATGGTTAAATTCCCTTTCCCTGTGTAGAACTAGAAAGATCCTGTCATATCATCATTCTGGAGGTTATACAACTACCTCAGTGGAGAAAAGAAAATTAATTGATAGAACAATTATGTATTTTTCATTTTCAAGCTCTTTCCAAGAGCATCCAGATTAATGTGAGACTATGATTTAGAATTAGAAAAAGAAGTAAGAACAAGAAAATAATAGAGATAGAATTAAGCAGTACTCCCCAGAGCTGATATTTTATTTCAGCAGCAGGTTTAGGAGGAATATGTGTAGTATCAAAATGTAGTCAGAAAAACTTTGTCCACCACAAAATTCTTCTACTGAAATCAGAACACTTTGCAGAAGTCATATCTGCTTGCTGAGCAAAACAAAAACAAAAGCTAGCAATCTTTGAAAAACTGAATAACATTTTCAAATAAAAATATGGCATTTCTAACTTGATCTTTTGTATGTTTATTGTGTAACCACAATAAAACCACAATAAAAATAAAGAGCAACAGCAGACAAACCAGCAAAAATAAGTGCTTTAGCAAGAAAACAACTTTTCCCCTTTTTCCTTCATCCTTAATTGTTTAATCCTTATTTGAAATTAAGTTGGATTTGGGAGGTCTGCTCATCAGTAGAATTACTCAAGAAGCAGTTGGGAGAGCTGTAGGAGGAAGTACATAGGCAAAGGACAATCTAGGTCATGCTTAGACATGCATGAATAAAGAAATTAATCAGCCAGAGAAATCATCAGGGATTTGTATAAAGCTCTCATCAGTTTTTTCTTTTGTCCTGGTTTCAGCTGGAATAGAGTTAATTTTCTTCCTCGTAGCTGGTATAGTGCTGTGTTTTGGATTTAGGATGAGAATAATGTTGATAACACACTGAAGTTTTAGTTGTTCCTAAGCAGTGCTTACACTAAGTCAAGGACTCTTCAGCTTCTCATGCTGCCTGCAGTGAGTAGGCTGGAAGTGCATAAGAAAGAAGCTGGGAGGGGACACAGCCAGGACAGGTGACCTAAACTAGCCAAAGGGATATTCCATACCATATGACATCATGCTCAGCATATAAACTAGGGGGAAAGCTGGCTGGGAGGCCGCTGCTCAGGAACAGGCTGGGCATTGGTCAGTTGGTGTTAAGCAATTGTTTTTAATTTGCACCGCTTGTTTTTCTTGGGTTTTATTTCTCTCTCTTTTTGTTATTTTCCTTTTCACTACATTTTTTATTAAATTATTATTATTTTATTTTATTTTATTTCAATTATTAAAACATTCTTAACTCAACCCATGAGTTTTCTACTTTTACCTTTCTGATTCTATCCCATATCCCACTGAGGGGATAGTGAAAAAGAAGCTGTGTGGTGCTCAGTTGCTGGCTGGGCTTAAACCACTGCACAGTTCATGGTCAAGACTTTGGCAGTGGCAAATTCACTCAGGAAAAAACCACATGGCTTGGGAAAAGGAATGGGCATCTTAAACTGTGAAGTAAATCTTAAGAGCTGCTGGCACCTCATAAAAGAGGAAAAGTGTTTTTGTACACTGGCTTCATAATTTGTTGAGGACAACTTGAAATGCGATCAATCAAGGACAGCCACAAAAGAGCACAAGAAGGGTAAACAAAGTCATCTGGACAAGTGCTGAAAATCAGCAGGAGAGAGTTATTCACAACAGGAGAAAAGAAAAGAGAAAATGAAGACTAGCAAGTCAGTTACCAAACACATCTGTGCCTACGTACTAACTGAGGGACCACTGGAAATAAACACAGCCAAATAATTATTTCATTGAAATAGTATAGTGGGACTTCTTCCTAGTCTGTAACTGCAAAAGGAGTACAGCAGGGCATACAATGTCCAAAATGTATTTTGATTGTCCTGCTGAAGGTTTAATACTTAAGTTGGAGAAATCAAGTGATGCATGATGAGGATGGTAGGGTGTTCTATTAGATTTGATTCAGATCAATACTGAGCATATTAAGAGGCAAATTAATTGCTTGAGAGTGAATGCTGAAAAGTATCAAAATTTTATAGTAAGATTAAGAATTTTTGAAAGGAAGATTTCAAAAAACTCACAGCATCAGTGCAAAAGACTTAGGAGAACTAACCTGAATGACAAAAGAAAAGTGCTGTCCTGTAAAGAAAAGTAGAAGTATGAGCAATACCAAAGCTAGGGAAAGACAAGTCAGTGTGATAGGAGGCTGATATGACTAACTCATGGACTTTTTTACCTTTCTCAAACTCATTTACCTTAAATACACAAAAAAGCCCTATACAGGAAGAGAAAAACAGGTTGAGTTACTAAAGATGCATACAGAAAGACAACATGAGAATACAGGAGCAAAATCAGAAAAGCCAAGGTATGAAATGACATAGAAGAAATCTTGTATCTCATTACACAATGTGATATATTATTACATAATGCCATCAGGAGGCACAAAATATCCAGTAATTCATTCTATACACACACTAATAGTATGGGGAAGACCAAGGGCAGTACTGGTTTACTAATCACAAGAATGAAAAGACTGTCAGCAAATGACTGAGTGAAAGCTGAAGTGCATAATGACATTTTTTGTGTCCATCTTCACTGAAAAGGCCAGCTAGTCAGACTATCGTACTAGCAAAGCATGAATAAGATTTAGTTTTGACTAGGGAAATACAGTTAAGAGAGTACTTAGTTCTCATCATCTGGTTCTTTAAAATCCAATGTGAAGTTCATCAGGTCCAGTTCATTTGGAAACATTTAATTTATCCTAAAAATTGTTATCTTTGCAAACACATGGAGGACCTATAAGACTAAGAACAAAAAACACCAGGGCATGGCAAATACTAATACCTATTTTAAAAAGAAGAAAAGGAAAATAATGAATTATAGAGCAGATGCTGCAGTTTCCAGACAAAATATATGACTAGCTTTATTTAAAGAATATGTAAGCACCAGGAACAAGTAATCCTGTGTAACTCTTTCTTCTCTTGTAACAGGCCTTATGTGCAGAGATAGCCTGTATCTTGAATTTAGGAAGACTTATGATGTTGCCTCACGTGGTAGTCTCCAAAGACTTCTGTAGGTGACAGTGTTAAATCATTGAAAACCCACTGGAGAACCATATTAGAAAGTAGCTATTAATGGTTCCTTCTTAAAAGTGAAAGATTTATTAATCATAGAATTGTTTAGGTTGGAAAAGACCTTCAGGATCATTAAGTCTGTCAACCCAACACCACCACGCCCACTAAACCAGGTCATGAAGTGCCACATTGTCGTGGTTAACCCCAGCCAGCAACTAAGCACCACGTAGCTGCTCACCCACTCCCCCCCCACACCCAGTGGGATGGGGGAGAAAATCGGGAAAAGAACTAAAACTCGTGGTTTGAGATAAGAATGGTTTAATAGAACAGAAAAGAAGAAACTAATAATGATAATGATAACACTAATGAAATGACAACAGTAATAATAAAAGGGTTGGAATATACAAGTGATGCACAACGCGATTTCTCACCACCCGCCGACCGATGCACCCGGAAGTCCCTGAGCGGCGATGCGCCCACCCCAGTTCCTAAAATGTCATGTGGTATGGAATATTCCATTGGCCACTTTGGGTCAGCTGCCCTGACTATGTTCCCTCCCAGCTTCTTGTGCCCCTGCAGCTTTCTTGCTGGCTGGGCATCAAAGGCTGAAAAACCTTGACTTTAGACTGAACATTACTTAGCAACTACTGAAAACGTCAGTGCGTTATCA